>QLOD02000009.1:18065176-18075548 GCA_003260245.2 Sideroxylon spinosum
TAGACTATTATTTTCTACGAGAGAGAAGCACATCAATTTCGGTAAGCCATTTGGAATCGGCTGAGAGTTTTGGTGCTCTTCGGCAATAAAAAAAAAAAAAAAAATACCATCGAATTTGGTTACCACGTCAACTAAATGAAGTGAAATCAAGATTGTAGAGTAAGAAAAATCAAACGAAATAGTCGGAGAGGGTCCCTGACTACAAACCCTCTGATGATAAAACCAAAAAAGGTTTGAGAGTAATAATAAAAGAGAAAACAGCATTTAGCGGACAATAGTGAATGTACTTGATTTTTTGGGCTAACTCTTGTATGTATAGTTAGATGGAATGAACAAAAAATTGTTTGAATAACTAAAAGAATCATCATTTCATATTTATTTCATATATTTAAAGTCATATTATGGTTTACTTTGCATTTGATATCTATTTCTTAACATTAAATTCGCGTGAGAGGAATCAGACTAATAAGAGAGATTTGATCACGAAAATTGTTTAAATGCCACATCTGTATACCACTTGTTACATAATGAACTAACTGAGTTAACGAAATAGTAATAGATTCAGTTCATTTGCCATTATTTAACATTTATAGTTAGAATTAAACCAACTTATATTTCCTCGGTGATGGGACCCATTTATAATAATACCTCTAAAGACAAATTTGTCAATGCCGACCACATTCTTGCTTGACTCACACATGTTCGGGGTCTTGGCATGTGCCTTTAATTTTTTTGTACCAACATTATGCCTACAATTCGATTCGGGTAAGTCATTTCTCGAGCAGAGTAAAAGAGACAACAAAACTTAATTGACTTCCACAAGAGAAATCTTTTCATATCCCTCAATGCTGTCTTACATTTGTTGTGCCTTTTCATGATTGGTTGCTTTGTTGTCTTAATTATGATGCGTGAGGGGCTTTTTCAACTTCTAGTGTGAGAAGTATCAACTATTGCACCCAAAACCGTAAAAAGCAGCCTGCCACCTATCATATTTATATCATTTCACATGGTAACATTAAATAAAAATTTTGCCGTCATTTGCACCTTTGGCCTTTTTTGTATACAGATATACATATATATTATCTATTTTTGCCATTTGATTCTTCTTCCGAAACTTCAACATTTCAAGTTCCCTAGTGCTATTCTATAATCCTCAACTTTTCTCTACAAACCCATCTCTAAATCAGAGGTCTCATTCGGTAAGTATTAGGCATTTTTAGTTTCCTTATTCACTTTAGGTTCTTTTCTATTTCATTTTGGGAAAATCATTGGTAGATTGCCTGACGAATTGAGATCTGGTGAGGGAATCACTACTTTCAAACAAAAAGATAACATCTCAACAAATGTAAACATTAGGCTTGCTCATGAGGGAGAACGTGAGCTAGGGATATTCCTAATCATTTCCATAAACCAAAGGTGGTCTTAGATTCTCTTTTTCCCCTTTTCTTCGTTGATTATTCCATAAGGCTAACCTTTTTCCCTAAGAGTGTTACTCATAATGGCGTAGATGAGAGATCAACCGTCGATATGGGTTCCACATATCCGAATGGGATTTGCTTTTCTGCTACAACATTCAAAAAATTAGAAAAAAAACGAGCGTAAAAAGTATTTGAAATCCCATCCTGACAATGTTTTAGTTCATATGCTTCCGGACAACATCAAATGGTTAGAGGATGATATATGTGTTGTCACAAGTAATTGGATGCATGGCTCTGATTAGGAACCTTTTCCCCCAATTACTACAGTATCAATTGGCCTAGATCAGGTAGCTTTAATGTTTTCTTATTTGGTCTACCTTTTTACTTATAAACTATTTCATTTAATCATTAATTATTTCTTTATGTAGACGAGCAAGAAAGAAAATCTTGAGCGAAAAGAAGCTAATCTGACCAAGCTCATTTCCAAGAAGTATTCAAATTCTTGGGAGGGTCGGACACTTACCAATTTGCAAGGTTGGCTCCCATCATTTTCAACTTCTAATCCAACTATCGCTCATTTGTCTCTCCTCCTCAAGTTTTTGCCATCGGGACAATCGGTGAAACACTTCGGCAGTGGTTTCATTAGACCCCTTAGCGAAAGTGGGAGTTTTACCTAACCAATCATCCTACCTAGCATCCACCCCCCAAACATTGCCATTCGCATGGACCAGCAAAGACTGCCAACTCAACCTTCTAAACTAATGGTTATAGTTGTGGATCCTCGTATCCATGAGCTGCTCGAGGCTGAAGAAGAGGCTACTCCTACCCCAATCAACATTCCCAAGTAAGAAATGGCACCAAAACACAACATCAAACTGGCTATCAAGCAAAACACGAGGAGAAAAAAAGATAGAATTCATTAAGAAAAGGGCCAAAGAGTAGAAAAGCTGAACTGGAAAGGATAATAAAAGTGGAGAAGATCGAAGAAAATAAGAAAAACTCAGGGGTTACAATCAAAGAACCCTCTGAGGCTCCAAGGAAAGCTTCCCGAGCAAAGGAATGAAAGATCCAAAGGGTAAGAAAAACCAGAATGTCGACTAATCCACCAATCTCATCATTCTAGATGACCCTTCTTTCTTTGGAGTACCTCCACTAAGGATGTGCATAGGTAGGGTCGATTCGGTTCAGGTTTATACATAACTCATAATCAAAACCAATTTTTTTGGTTCTTGAAAATTGGATTTAAAACCGAATCGATTTCAATTTGGAATTGAATTGAATCGTACTAAAAATATCAGGTTGGATTGGTTCGGTTTTCGAGTTAGGCTAAAGTGGGTTGGTGTAGCTTGTAAGCACAAAACTCATTTGGCTCATTGAAGAACTATGGAAAGATATTTATCCACTATATGAGTAAATGAAAATTGTGCAAATAGTAAGCTGGAATGATTATTATTGTAGATTATAAATTCATGATCTGGAATTTGATTTGCCATTAATTGTGTAAATATATTAGATAATAACATATATTAAATAATATTATATTATATTTAAATAATAAAGTTTATTTTATTATTAAATGATGTATTTTATTTAAATAATATTATAAATATTATAATTATATAGTATATTAGTTAGGTTGGTTTCTGGTTGGTTCAAGTTAGGTTGTTTCTAGTTTGGGTTTGGCTTGGTTCTTTTGTCTACTAATCTGAAAACTAAACCAAAAATATCGATTTGTTAATTTTTTAGCCTAGAACTGGACCGATTCGAACCAAAATGATCGGTTTGGTTCAGTTTCGGGTTGTTCGGTTTTTTATGCACCCCTAAACTCCACCTCCTCCTTAAGCTGTTTCCAGTACCACTTAACCACCCCCTCCAAGATGGCCAGGTTCTTTACCCATTGAGGAGGAAAGGTTTGGTCCAATTCCCTTGGAAACTATCTATCCAAGGAACTCAGTATAAGATGCTCCCCATTTCATTCCCCAAATCTTAGTTCCTAGCTTGGAACATCCTAACAATCATCCCAGTTAGGAAAACAAATCTTGGTTTAGGATTTTGCTTTTCTATTCCCCATTACACAATGGTTTATGCCAAAGGAGTGATGCCTCCATACGACCAGCAAAGAATAAGGAGAAGTGTTTTTGAAAACTTCAACACACACTCCTAAAGAGTGTTGTAACGGTAACTCCATTTTCTTTCTTTTATCTTTAAATACTTTTCCTCAACTTTGTTAGCATCTTACATTACTTATGTTCTCTTATTGCAAGCATCCCTGTACTCTGTGGAAGCTATCTCTAGTTAAAGAGGATGCATAAAAAGAATCTTTGTAACCACGATTATCTGACCAATCATATATGACATTTCTTATTTCATGCACAGAAAATTTGATGATGATAAAGCTCAGTATAAAGGAATAAGATAGAAAGAGTAGCTGAGCTCGAAGAGAGAGTGAAAGGGAAATAAGACAACAAGTTAAACTTGTTAAATCCAAAGAAGCCCTCATCGAGCATAAAATGGAGGCCAGCAAGAGAAAATTTACGGTGGCTAAAAAACATATGGCCTCTAAAGATAAATAGCTCCTTGCTAAAGGAGGGATGCTTGTGACAACAAAAGCCAAACTGTCTCATGCATGAGCCAAGCAAGAGAGAATGGCTAAGGCGCAAACCAAGTTCAGGCTGGAACAATCTAACTTGGGGGTGAGAATACCAGATTGAGGGTCGAGCTCAAGTGCAAGAATGAAGCCTTATAGCTGAAAGACTTAGTACTCAAAGCTTCTAAAGAAAAGGCTACCCAAGAGCTGGATACTCAGTATCTTGACTTTGTCCAGCAAATGAGCGATACTCGGAATGAGTATTTCTTGGACGGCTGGGAGATGGCCATGTAGAAGATGTTCATCGATCCTAATTTATCTACTTATAGAGAGGTACCATAGCCAAACCTAAATGAGGTAATTTCCCCATTCAGCTTTGAATGGCCTCTTTGCACCCCAACAATCGAGACCTTGGGAGATGATGAAAAGTTGGAAGAGGGAGAGGTGGAAGTGGAGAGTGCTTCCAAAGTTAGAGATATACTATCTATTTCTGTCTCTGACATAAGATAACTCTTGAGGATGCTCCTACTCAAAGCCCAGTAGAAACGATTGTCGAGGTAGCAAAGGCCATTGTAATAGAGTTGGCCAAGGAAGTTCCTAAGAAGAAATGAAGACTTAGCACTCTGTTGCTCATTCTCATTGACCTTCTTTTTTTGTTCATTGCACTTTTTAATGATTTTTTATTATAATATCAAACTTTTCTAAACTTTAGTGGAAGTAAACTTCAAAAATTCTTCTCATTTGTAGAAATTTTTGTATGTGATGAACTTTTGAGATGATATTGATCATATAACATGATAAGAATTTTATAAGTCAAGTATCTTTCTCAGAAAGTTCTAAATGATCGAATTTAAATCTTTTGAACTGCTGTAATTCCGATAATTCCAGCCACAGTATGTTCAGGGTAAAGTCACTTGAATAAAAGTGTAACTTTTAAAGTGATAAGTGTATGTCATGAATGTAACAATCACACGCATGATATGAGAATGATAAATTGATTAAGTAAACAAACTTAAAACAATTCTGAGATGGCTTAACTCAATTATATTATGATAGAGTAGCCCCTGCTGTGTTGTCGACCTCAAATAGTGTGGTTGGGGATTTCACTATTTTAATGAGTTAACAATAATATTGTTTTACCTACCCAAAAAAAGCAATATTATTTCTTTCACATAGCCGACCTCAAATAACATAGTCAGGATAATGTTCATTCTCCTCATTTAAACTTTAAGAGCTAAAAAATTAGCTTAATGTCAATGAAATAACTTAAACTGCATTTAGATTAAGCCTAGATTAAACATCTGAGTCAACCACTGGGGATACTAGTGGGACTAACCTTATTCGAATTAACCATTGGGATAAACCATTGGAAATATGCTTGTTCGAGTCAACCACTAGGTTAAACCAGTGGGATTGTTCTTATTCAAGTCAACCATTGGGTTAAATTTGTGGGACTATTCTTGTTCGGGTCAACCACTAGGTTAAACTAAATGGACTATTCTTATTCGATTCAACTACTGGGATGAACTAGTGGGACTATTCTTGTTTGATGTCACAACTGAGAGATCTAGTTGGAGGTTTCTTTAATTTTGTACATGTCTCTGAAGTTGTTCGGTTGCAATGCTTATCTAAAAGAACTTTAATAATAATAAAATTTTTACAAGTGCTTACATATAAAATAACTTTAGGTAATTCCACGACCTCTTTATTAGCCTTCCCTCTAAATCAGACAAACGGTTAGTTCCATTCTGAACACTTTTGTGACTTGAAATGGTCCTTCCCAGTTAACGTCGAGCTTGCTTTTTAGTTGGGTCTTTTTTGGCACCCATCAGCTTTCTAAGAACAAAGTCAACAATTTTGAATTCTTAGGGCTTGACATTCTTGTTGTAATTCCTCATCATCTCTTGTTGATAAGTTACAAGCCCTATTGCTACTAACTTCCTTCTTTCATCAACCAAATCCAAATTCACCCCCATGGCTTTGTCATTCTTCCCTTGGTCAAAAGCAAGTGTACGTATAGTCGGTATGTCAACCTCTAACAAAATAACTACTTCCATCCTATAAGTAAGAGAGAATAGAAACTCACTAGACTTTCTTGGAGTTGTCTTATATTTTAGAGTATTGTTGGGAACTCATCTACCCATCTTCTTTTACCTACTTCCAATTTCTTCTTCATGCCATTGAGAACAATCTTGTTAGATGTTTTATTCTGCCCATTTCTTTGAGGGTAGGCAGGTGACGAATAGACATTTTTAATCCCATTCTTTAAATAATATTCACAGAATGGGAAACTACTGAACTACGTTCCATTGTCAAAAATAAGTGTTTTAGGAATACCATACCTTATAAGGATGTTCATCCAAACAAAACCAATAGTATCTGAATCCTTGATATGAGCTAGGGGCTCTGTCTCCACCCACTTAGTAAAATAATCCGTGTCGACCATCAATTATTTTCTATTTGCAATAGCAGTAGGTAGTAGCCCTACTATATCAAGACCCCATTATGCAAACGGCCATAGCTTAGTGAGAGATTGAGCTTTTAAGTAGGCTGATAAGGAATTGGGGCAAACTACTTACACTTCTGAACATAAGCTTATGTATCTCTTCTTATTTTTGGCCACCAATACCCTTAAGTAATTGCTCTATGTGTCGAAGATCTACCTCCAGTATGTGCCCTACAAAGACCCCTTCATGTATTTCATGTAAAATATTCTGAACTCTATCAAGATGAACACAAAGAAAATAGAGATCTATGAAGAACCTTTTGTGTAGCTTGTGGTTAAGGGACAACTAGAACCTTATTGCCTTAATTCTTAGCTTTCTTGCTTTTGTATCTTATCCTTGGGGAGAATTCCATTCTTTAAGTAAGAAATGATTAGATACATCTAAAATGGACTTAACTCAATACAGGTTGAGCACACTTGGCCTTTCTAATACTTCAAAGAAAATAGTATCAGTCCGCCCGGTCCTTGAGGATGCAGCTAGTATTGCTAAGGCATTGGCATAAGTGTTATGATCTCTTCCTGTCAACTCAAAGTAACATTGAATTCCTTTAACTTTTGTGTTGAAAGATCCAAGTATTCAACCATTTCTTTTATTTCTTGCTGCATATGCAACCTTCAATTGATTTACCACAAGCTGAGAATCTATTTTAATCACTACATTCCAAGCAAAACAAACACCAAGCAATATCAAGCCTAGCTAATAGAACCTCATACTTAGCTTCATTATTGGTTGCTTTAAATCCCAACTTAATAGCATATTCAATTGTTACTCCCTCAAGAATTGTCAAGACCAAACCTACCCAGCCCCCCTTTCAAATGAAGACCCATCAACTTTAATTTGCTATGATAGTACGGTTACTTCCAATTCTAAATTAATCTCCACCTGCCATACCTCATGCATTTCTTCGAGGACTAAAGGAGTAAACTTTGTCATGAAATTTGCCAAAACTTATGCCTTTATTATCTTCCTTGATGCAATCTAATGTCAAACTCCTTTAGAGCTATTAACCACTTTGCTATCCTCCCAGTGATATTTGCTTTCTTCAAAAGTTGGCAAATCGGTTTATTGGTGACCACCTGAATGGTATGAGTATGAAAATAATGTTCTAAGTTCCTAGATGCTACTACTAATGCAAAGTAAACTTCTCTAGAGATGGATATCTAGCCTCTACCCCTCGTAAAGTCTCGCTTACTTAATAAATGGGCTTCTATCTTTTATCCTATTCCTTTAAGAGAATAACACTAACTACTTGATTTCTGAAACTGCAAACTAAAGCTGTAACATATCTTCTAACTGGGGAGTTGAAAAAATAGGAGCAGTTGTTAGTTATTCTTTCAGCTTCTCCAATACTCGATCAGCTTCTTCATCCTAAACCATCTTATTTGTCCCCTTTAATAACTTAAAGAATGGTTGGCACTTATCTTATGCTTAACTGATAAATCTGTTAAGTGCTGCCACCATTCCTATATGGTTTTGAAAATCCTTCTTTGTAAGTCATGGAACCACTACTTGAATAGCCCTGTTCTGTTAGGGATCTACTTCAATTCCTTTTTAAGTAATCAAGTGGCGTAAAAATTTTTAGAGCTAACTCTAAAAGCACACTTGGTAGTATTAAGCTTCAATCCATATTCATCAAGTGATGAGAACACATTTTACAAGTGATGAATATGATTTTGGGCTCTTTACTTTTAACCATCTTATCAATAATGTAGACTTCCATCATTTTGCTGAGATCATCTTTAAATATCTTAGTAACCAATCTTTGATAAGTAGCATTAGCCTCTTTGGGACCAAATGGCATAACGTTATAGCAGCAGATGCCCCTTGGGGTGATAAATAAAGTTTTTTCCTCGTCAGGCTTACATATTAGGATCTAATGATATCCCCTATAAACATCCAAAAAGACATTCTTGAACTCCCAACCGTTGAATCCACGAGCTAGCCGATCTTCGGCAACGGGATAGAATCTTTAGGGCACGCTTTGTTCAAGGCTATATAATCTACACAAACCCTCCATTTTACATTCTTCTTCTTTATCGCTACTATATTACTTAACCACATGACACATCCCTGATGGTTTTAGCTGTTCAATTACTACTTTGGCATGCTGCAAAGTAGATTTCCTTGCTTTTTGTATCACAAGCTTCACTCTGGATTAACAATCAGTATATGACTCATAACATTAGGAGAAATACTTAGAATTTTTTATGGACTCCAGGCAAAAGTGCTAACATTCTTGAGCAGCATTTTGGTTACTCAAGATTCTCTTTTGCTTTCAGATTAGATCCAATCAGGAAATATTTATCATCTTTGGTTAGACCTATCTGGACTTTCTCTAACTTTTCTACAGCTTTTTTATCAGGACACCACCAAGATCATCAATCTTGGGAGTATCCTCCACGATTTCTGTGAGTTGGACTTGCTCGAGGATTTAGACTTAAGAGCAACAGTGAAGCACCTTTTTGATGTATCCTAATTCCATCAAATCTTTATCACTCCATCTCTGTAAGAAAACTTAAGCCCTTGATGGTAAGTAGAGGGGATAACTTTCAACGTATAAATCTAAGATCTCCCTGCAATAGCATTGTAAGAGAAAAATGCATCCACCACTATGAATTTTACTTTGTACTCCATTAGGCCAGCCTGAACAAGGATAGTAACTCTTTCCAAAGGCCAAATTAGGACATAATTAAAACTAATAAATGGGCAGACAGCTAGCTGCAGGTCCTTATTTGTAAGCCCGAGTTTTTTGAATAAGCTAAGAAACATAACCTCTGTTGAACTCCCTGTATCAACCAAGATCCTCTTCACGTCTGACTCGAATATCTTAAGAGTGATCACCAATGTATCATTGGTGTGTTCCGTCTTTCTCAGGTAATACTCTATTTCATTTATTGGGACCTTGGTTTACTTTCTCTGGAAAGAGCGTAATGCTCGGTTATTTGGCACTTCTTCGCATGATGCTCCGACTTTATGGAAGCATATTGAAGTTATGGTTTGGCTGAGAGTCATGTCTTGTAAGCCATTTCCCCGGACTACATCTAATAGACATTTAGTTCATGTTTGGTCTCTTCCTTCTTCTTTGCTGAAGGATTGACTTTGGCCGGGGAAATGCCTCTGTGTTTTTGTACATTAACGTTTATCTTTTAATAATATTTATTTACTTTTCAAAAAAAAAAATTCCTTGAGCACATTCTATGTTCGAGCATTTGCTCAGGGATCTAGTAACTTTAAGAATGTCCCTAGCCTAACCAACATTTTGCTCATCTGCTCGGGGGCAAGCAATTATACTTTAGGGACGATTCTTCATAGATAACTGGTGGTCTCTGAACATCTTTTCTTGGCCTAGCCCTAGGTAGAGGTTATGCTTCATTGATGTAATCTTCTTCTTCAATATCTTTCTTCCTCCTTTTTTGACCCCCTATAAAGCTTGGGGTTAATCATCTGTTGCTCTGATTTTGGCTTCATTAGCATACTTCTTCAAATGCCCATCTTTCACAAGATCCTCCAGGAGGTATCGTAAAGATTGATAAGCTTCTGTATGGTGCCCTCTATCTTGATGATATGAACTATAATTTTTATGATCGAAAAGCTCCTGGACGGGAATTAGGTAACTTTTTTAGCCACCTAAAGTATGGCTTATCTTTGATATCCAGGGGAGAATTCTTAAAATTAGCTCCTTGGAAATTGATTAATTACTTCAAAGATGGACTTTTTGTTATCTATAAACTCTGTTCTTCCCCCTATGTGCTTTCTTTTCTTTGACCCAGAGGACTTTGACTTTTTCTAGTTGGCAAGCCTTGTTTCATCCTCTACTTTTGTATATTTCTCTATTTCGTACATCAAATAAGACATATTCA
>QLOD02000009.1:18078459-18091126 GCA_003260245.2 Sideroxylon spinosum
CGAGCGAGAGCAAGATAGATAGGGGGGAGAGAGAGAGATCCCTCACACTTTTAGTGGATTATAATTTTTAAAATAAAATTAGTATATAGGTTATTATCACTTAATTTTAGTTTTATACATTTGAAAACAATTAGGAATATTGTTGACCACATCTAAATATTGCAGATCAAAAAAATAATTCCTAGTGAGTCCAAAATCGTATCTATAAAAAACAAATGAGCAGTTTATTAATTCCACAACTTCACTTCTAGACACTACTTAAATTTTAATAAAATAAATTTTAATTAATTAATAAATAAATAATAAAAGGTGCTGCATAAATTGAGTTAATCTATGTTCTAAGAAACAAATAAATTAAATAAAGTCATCGAATAAAATATTGGGTTTTAACTACTCAATTTAATAAGATCGAAAAATTCTAACCTTGAAGAACAACTTAACAAAATTTAGTTTTAAATTTTAATTAAGAAAGTTTTAATCGACTTGGGTTACTAGTGATTTCAATGCAATATAAACAATTCTAATCAACTTTAAGTCTAAAATTCCTACATAACATGCTTTGTAAAAGTTCCTACAATATTTGCTTTTGTAAAAAAAAATCTACCAAACAAAGGTTGCAAGGAGGCCTTTTACGAAGGGTCCACACCCCCTTTGTGCGGTATGGCTGTTTTGGGCTGAAATGGCCCGGGCCTCTATACTCGGGTCTGATTCCGGGTATGTTTGGGCTGTCCCAGTCCATGTATTGGAGTTCTTGAAAATTTTGGGATGGTTGGGAACTTATCTGGCATTGCCAAAATTAACTAGGATTTCTTAAGATTGACTAGCTCAAAATTAAGTTAAAATTTATTTGTTTATTTATTTATTTTTTGTGATTGGGTTATAACCATTTAAAAAATACCGTGCACAAACGAGCTGATAGACAAAGTTATACGAACTTGCACTAAACTATGGAGTATTCACTCGGGTGCGTGTGCGGCACTTTCAATCCGGATACGACTCTAATGCTTAGATGAAAGAATCAATCATTTTGAACTTATCTAGCGATGACATTATTCAGCAATAGCGTTCTTTGTCCAAAAGGGTCTTTGGATGGTTTCAACATTTTGTCTTCTTTGTGTTGATTATGCAAACATAATTAAGTTTTACGGCCTTTATGTGTATTATATAGAAGTCACGTGTCCCAAACAAACTATTAATTACACTAACATTAATTATACTGATTGAAACATTCCATCATGCAAGACTTTTGCTATTTCATTTTCTTACATTGACTTTTTTCTTCTATTTTGCTTATTAAGTATAGAGAGAGGGAGTCAATAGCCAAAAAAGCAAACAACAAATAATTAAAAATATAAAATTATAATATTAATTTATAAAATAATTAAAAATTACATGAGAATACGAAAAGGTAAACGATAAATTATTAAAAGTATATACTTATAATATTAATTTATAAAATAATTAAAAATTAGATGGCATATTCCCGTACCTACATCCAAATTCGGATCCTTATCTAAATATTCTCTATTCTCTAGACTTGCATTGTCGGACACCTAAATTCACACCCGTATCTGATTCCTGTCCAGTGTTCGAGTAACTTAGCTGATAGAGTGATGGGCTTGCTTGATTTAAAAATAAAAAAACAAAAAAAGAGAAAAAAAAGTGAGAGAAAAACAAAAGAAAATAAAACAAAAAAGAAATAATAATAGATTGGACGATAAGGCGATAGCAATGTGCAAAAAAAAAAAAAAAAAACCGATAAACCGAAAAATCGAATCGAACTAAGCAAACCAAACAAAAAATTGCACTTAACTAAACAACAATTTCGACTTTTTTTTTCCTTTATATTTCCGATTTTCGGTTTGATTTTAGTTTTTGATATACGTTAATCATTGGTTCAGTTAATCGATCAAATTTTATTATTAATATAAATTATATAATATATATTTATTTAATTTCTTAAAAATAAATGTATATTTATATTAAATATATATTATATAATTTATAAATTATATTTATATATAATATGTATTTATTATATTAATATATTATATAAATTAATTATTTACAAGCTGATAATTATTTAAAAAAAAAGGTAAAACGAGTAATCGGACCGATTTGAGTGATCGGTTAACCATTTTCGATTCCAAAAAAAAAAAACAAACTGAACATGATTGGCTCGAATATTTTTTTTTTTCTAGCTCACGGTTTGATTAACTAAACCGTAAGCACCCCTGCAAGGCGGCAACGCTCTGACGGTGATGCTTAGAAGGCGACGAGTCTGCAGCGAAGTGAAGTTGCAAACTGCTGTGAAGACAAACAGGACTGGCGATGCGATTGCAATGCAAATACGAATCACCGATGACACGATTTGCAAAGGTCAAATGTCTCTCTCATCCCAATATCTAGATCTAAAGGTTACATGCTTTTTTCTATTTTATTTTTACCTCAGCAGTTATTTTTACACTTATTTTTGTTTCGTCCCTCTCGTCTTTGTTTCTCCACGTCTCTGTGTATTGTCGAGACAAGATTTCCCTCTAAATATTCTATTTGCACAACTCTTTCCTTTTATGTGAGGGAAAAGAAAATCAAAAAGCTATAAACTGCTGTTTTAGAATTAAAGTTAAAACCACAAACTTGATGAGTTGCCTTAACTATAAGACACTTTCGTTCATATTAATATGGCAATGCCAATTAATTAAATAGCTTATGTACAAATTAATTAACTCATGCCAAAGAAGCTTAGAACCATTACACACGTAAATACAACCCACATATATATATTCTATTATTTTAATGAGGATTTGTAGCTTGCACCTACCATAAAGAAAAAAGATAAAAATAAAAGTAAAAAACTAAAAAAAGAAAAAAGAAAAAGAAAAATGCTTCTATACATGCTATTTGTTCCGCCTCTTAGTAATTTGCAAGATATGGTTTACTTATCATAACATATATAGTAGTAGCATTGCTAGTTTACTATCCTTTTATTGTCCACAAAATACTTGAAAATCGAACTAATCTAAACTGTCAAAAATTAAGTACGTATGGTTATGAATTTAAAAGTTATGAATTTAAAAATTACCAAATTAACGAATTTATTTTGTTATCATGTTTGATATATTTTTGTCTCTTGAAATTTTTAAACAAAATAGTCAATATATTTATGAAATAAGGTTGGGTTGGTTTGATTTAAGTTAGGTTGGATTTGGTTTTAAATTCAAAATTTAAAAGTCTCATAAAAAAAAAAAAAAAAAAAAAAGATTAGCTTTGAATCGATTACATTGATTATGAGTTTATTGTAAACGCGATGCGAGTAATGAGCGTTACTACTCTATTTCCAGCATATTATAACTTTATGGTCCAAACCTCAGCATTTCACAAGCCTTAATGACATCAAAGTGCTTAAGCTACGCAGTCCAATGCTCAAAGGAGTGGCTTTTAGGGTTTGCTTGACCTCGAGGGAGTGTCTCATTAATGCATTTGTAACTAACCTTATAGAAAGTAATGTGCAATTAAGAACTGGGAAGTTTGGAGAGTTTGTGATAAATCAAACTTGTGATGTCTTTTACGGTTGGGTAAAGGCTACTTGTAAAGTCGAAAAGGATGGGTGGAGTCTACCCAAATGGAGCTTCCAAACAAAGGCAGTTGAGAATTTAAACACCCCCAATAGCCGACACGACAAATTTTGTTTTTGGACTAAACTGAAGTCGAAACCACCATCAAACGCCACAAATGCATGGTTTTCTTGATGAGAGAGAGAGAGAGAGAGAGAGAGAGAGAGAGTTAAAGCTTACAGAAATTAGGCAGCGGAGTTGTGGTTTTCTTGATCAGGTATTCACAATGGAGAAGTGTTGATTTTTGGCATCCCAAAGGCAGGGCCACCCTCCTTGGCCCCCCCCCCCCCCCTTTCTTTTTTTCAAGGCAATCACTTTTAACTATGGTAATTCATATGAATATTTTTATAGTACAAAAGTAAAGCTTTATAATTAAAAAAGTCTACTAAAATTTTTGACAACAATAATGTGTGTTTATTTTGAGCCTGTCATCTTAGAAAAAACTATAAAGAATCTATTATAGAATATTTTTATTATAAAAATGTCATTAATATATCATTTGATAGAACTTTCTTTTTTTACTGCCCCCAAACTAGCAGGGAACCATCAAGTGTGGACCCAATGCAAGGTCTGAGGTTGGTATAAATTGTACTAATAGTTTAAAATAGAGTGGGTTGCATTATAAAAATTTAGGTTAAATAAAGAATTTAAAGATAAAGTGGATTGAGTCATAAAAATTTAAGATGGGTTAAATTAGAAAAAAAAAATTTTGAGTTAGGTTAACGAGACTATAGCCTGGGTTAGCCTAAAGCTACGTCCGTCACTATGGGTATTTTCCTTATTACACCAGTATCAATAATGCATTCTTATAATAAACCAAAAATTCTGGTAGAAGATAATTTTCTATTATAAAACTATACCAGAATGATGTGTCAACTATAATTTTACAATAAAAATGTATATTAACGAATTATTTTATATAAAGTGATTAATCCAGCCACCACGTCATTCAGTCATCTGTTCTACTTATTTTTTCTAGTTATAATAATTTTTTGCATACCACTATTCCATTCAAAATTGGCTTAAAATTTCTAAGTCCATTTTGCTAACATATCGATGATGTTGAACCCCTCTTTTAACCTGCTTTCCTAAGAACCTACTTTTTTTTTTCACGTGCTTAGAAATTTTAAAGAATGGTCCCTTGTTTTCTACCCAGATGGGGCAGCTTTAGCAATAAGCTTCAAACAAGACAATTCATTTCCTTGTTTGGTCGTGATCTTTTCACTTTTATGTTCTGGAATGTTGTTATCTACCAAATGAGGCATCACGAGAGAGAGAGAGGACATCACTCTTCTATTTTTCAGTAATTTTTTGTAAAAATTTTAAAATTAATATTTTTGAAAAATATGATAATATTTGTAAAAAATATAAAATTTTGTTATCTATTAAATACTTTATAGTTACTTTAGTCTCTTTTAATTAGTTATTTTTATTTTTAACACATACATTATTACAATTTTCATATAAGTTTATTTTATAAATTTACATTCTTTGCAACATGAATTTTGTTTTAGTACCTTTAGATAAAAACAATTCCTAGTACCAAACATTGAGAATCATCTGGCAATTATACGTATGCATAAATATAATTTATACATGTATCGTTGTGCCTAGATACATATAGAAGGAGAGAATTAATCCCCATTCAAGAAAAACAACAAAAGAAGTGAATATAATACTGAGTAGATCAGAACATATGACCTACATAGGCAAGCATATAAATTTAGCCTTACTTTATAAGAGCATATCATTTGGAAGTGTCAAAATTCAAATCCCTAAACCACAATGAGAGATCTCGAAAGCACCAA
Organism: Sideroxylon spinosum; assembly: GCA_003260245.2. Taxonomy (NCBI): domain Eukaryota; kingdom Viridiplantae; phylum Streptophyta; class Magnoliopsida; order Ericales; family Sapotaceae; genus Sideroxylon; species Sideroxylon spinosum. The sequence continues at coordinate 18,083,882 of QLOD02000009.1, forward strand.
ACACTTCCGCCAAGTTTAATTTTTAGGTGTGACAATTATGAGTTTATATTGAGTCTTGTGTTGATCAAATTGTTCCTCCGTGTGAAAATTGAAATGAAAAGTTGATTTATTCCAAATTTGATGTGAACAAAGTTCAAGCTGCCCGTAAATTTCTAGCATATTCTGTTTTGATTCTATTTTTATACTAGGAAGGGGTGGAACAGATATAAATATCATATATTTTACCATACCTATACTTATCATTTTTGAGAAGCAAGAAAATATATTGTGGCGGAGGGAATCAAACGTGTAGGTTTAAAAAGAGCAACAAGTAATCATTGCTTCAACGATTTGAAGAATCAAAAACATCTTTGGTTCTAGAAGGTGTCGTTTGGGTTCAAAAATAGGATCAATCATACGACAGAAGATTGATTGCAGACTCTAGCAAACAAGAGGTACTTAGACTAGGACGAGTATCGAGTCTAGTCATGTAAAGTGAAATCTTGTAACTTATAATTTATATAGTAGATTGATTTTCAGGGATAATTATTTAACTCTAGGTTTTCTCTAGAAAATGGTTTTTGCTCGTTAAATCCTGTGCTTCATTTACTTTCGTTTGTATATATTTGTTTTTGAGAAATTTTCCATATTTTTTTGTTTTTTAACATAAAAAATATGAAGAAATTTATAATTTGTGAGACACAACCTCCGGCTGCAGTACGTATGTGTTTTTCTTATACAAAATATATATCGATATATAAATATAAGGGGGCCTAGATGGGCCAAAACAAGATAGAATGTACGCATACCTCACCATAGGAGTTTTGCTTGTAATGAAGAGAAGATCCAAATAGGATTCTTGAAAAGTGGTCGGTAGATAATGGAATTAGGGTTTGTGGTGATTAGGGTTTTCCATACTCCCATTGACAGGTGAGACTATCGCATGATCTATTTGCTTAGAAGACTAGAGATTGTAATATAGGGGTTACTGCAACAACTGTAGGAAGTCCAAAATGATGCCGTTTCGGTATTTTTTCTTTAAAACGTTTCACTTAAGTGTCTGTATTCAAATATGAATTGATATGATTTAAATGGAATAGCGTCGTTTTGAAGAAAAAAAAAACCGAAATGGCATTATTTTGGCCTTATTGCAACGGAAGCAGTAAGTTCTCTACTGCTGCCCCTGAGTCGCTATTCTCTCCCGTTATACATATATATATATATATAGGGAAGGAAAGGTCAGATCATGCTGGCAGCTTCAACTATCCGGTGGTGCATATATAGGATTACTCATACCTTCTCTATATGCCAGCATGGAGCCCCTCCATAGTTCCATCTTCTGCTTCTTCTTTTCTTCTTATCAGCTGAAGGCTTTCAAAGATATAGAAATTAAGGAGAGGATATAGATAGATCATATAGGAAATGTTCAATATATCTACACCTTTCAATTATACTTTTACTATTTCCAATCCCCTTTATCTTTTTTTTCCCTCTCATCTATCTATTCTACTATAATGAATGTAAAGGAATGTTATTTGGTAAAGTCTCAAACTTCGTGAAAAGTGAATTTTTTTTTTTCTTTTTCTTCCTTTATACCCTAAATGTCTTTTTTTCAATTTTCTTGTTTATGTTTTTGTTTTTATTTCTATTTTTAAATGCTCCTTAGTTACCCATCGGTTTTTCAGAGTTTTTTTAAATTTTCCTTAATTACTAGTCACGGTCTACATAAATACCATTTAGCTATTTATTATTTTAAATTTATTTAATAATTTACAAAAACAAAGAAGAAAATGAAAATAAAATAAAAACACTTTATGGTGCTTGGTACAATTTGGATGGAACTTTGAATCGTGGTGATACAGTAGCTGGTATATATTAGGATAGAAATAAAATAAGAGGTGGTGATAGATTGAGTATTCTAACAAAAATTTGCTCATGAAAACAAAAAAAAATCATATCCTCCAGCCAAAGCTAGTCCTTGTTTAATCTTTATCTCATTTTTTTTCCTTTTTCTTTTTTCTCATATTTTAATGGTTGTTATTTGGTACAAATGGTGTAAACTTTGGTGATTGTACTTTCAAAACGATGAGACTTACGATTCATTAAGCAATTCATATGATCATATATAAACAGAGATGCTAAATTGGTTAGAATATTTCTACATGTTAAGGTTGATCTTCCAGAGAATCTATCTTAATAGTCTCACCATTTTTACTTTGAATTGCCGTCGAGGAAATTTGGCATGTTGCTCACTTGGTTTTTCTTTAATCTTCCATTCACGCATTACTTAATTCAAAATTTTGATGCTAATGCAATGACAATTACAAAGGGTTATTGTAAATTTATCCTGCTAGTTTTACATGATGTGTAAGAAGAAAGAGGGAAGTTGATAGAAATTTCACTGTCAATTCCGTGACAGCATCTTTCTGAGTTATTAGATTAAAATTTAAATATCTAAACATATTCTTGTACTTTTTAAATATAAAAAATATATGAATGTGTTCGGAAAATTGAATTTTAATCCAACGACACCGAATGATACTATCACGAAACTGATATCAAACCTGGTGTTAGCCTCCAAATTCGTGTAAGAATAAGTAATCATCAACATTATTTCCATTTTAAATTGTTGAAATATTTTGTATACCAATTTCTGAATTAGCTTTCGGTATTTATGGCTGTGGATGCAGATCTGGACATATTTGAATCTTTACCCAATTTTTCCTTAATTTATGTTCAATTTTCTTAGATACATTATCATGCAATCCAATTCGGTGATAATATCCTTTTCAACTTCACAAATTCACGAAATCAGATCACTAATAACTATTGACATAAAAGATTAGTCTAACTATATATTGGACTGAAAAATAGACTATCAACTTGACCTATTCAAATAATTACATTGAAAATCTTTCACAATGTTAGAGATGTAAACGGGTAGGGTATCCACTTAATTAACTAATCCCATTACCAAACCTGTTTATTTTTTGTTTTACCATTACCGTCCCAAACCCAGTTATTTTTTTCGTTGGAATCCCAAACCCGTCAAATCCCAAACCAGCAAAACCCGTTTATGTTCAATTGGTCAAATTCCCCGTTAAATACCTACTTTGAGATAAATAAAAAATAAAAAAAATGTTAAATTTATTAAATTGAACAAATTTATTGGTTAAAGGACCTCCAAGTTTTTTTATTTTAACATGTAAAAGAAATATGCTATAAATAGTAGAAATTTATATAATAAAATACAACCCTTGAAAAGACATTTGTTCAATATGGCATGAGAGAGAAAGAGAGAGAGAGAGAGAGCACTAGCGAGAAACCCGGGAGGCTCATAGATAAAATTTAAAATAAAAAATTAATTTTAAATCTTGTATTTCAAATTAATAAAGAATTAATTATTTTTAAATAAATTGAAAATTAATTATTAATTTTTTTTATATTTATCCTCCATCATCAAAGCTTTACTAAATTCATCAATATTTTGTAATTTCTTCCAATCAAATTTTACAACATATCACTTTTACATCACATCTTCGTACTTTCATTGTACTTTTTTTGTCATCTAACACTAATGTTATTAACAAAATATCATGTTTATCTATATAATAATATAATTTAAAAAATGTGATAATATTTTGTAGTAAATAATAAAATTGTACAAATTTATTAAATAAAATCTATGAATACCTATTAGACAAATTCAACTAAATTTTTTATTTAAAAAAATATTTTTAAACTTTAATTTTCTTTAAAAGTTTATTAAAAATAAATATTTAAATTAAAATTTTAATTTTAATGTGCTTAAAGCTTAAATTTTGAATACATACACGTTCACACTTTGTGTCATACATGTAATAAGAAAGTTTAAAATTTTAAATTTGAAATATTTTTTTAACTGTTAGATTTACTAAATAGGCAAGATTTTTTTTTTTCTTACTCTCACTCTTTCCATATTTTTGTTTGAATAATTTATATAAAATATTTTAAATTAATATTTTAAAAAATGTGATAATATTTGTAATAAATAATAAAATTAATATCTTAATCATTTTTATTTTAATAGATTATTTTACACTTTTTTTTTATGTAGGTTTGCTTTTATAAATTTAAATTTAAGTTATTTACGCATCAAATTATATTTTTATGTTTTTAGGTATAGACAGTCGTTAATAAATATACAAAATACATAGGGGTATACCCCCTATAATATTACAATAGATATCACGGTTTATAAAGAACTTTCAAACCCAATGTGAATAATTCATGATATGTGAAGGTAACACACAACAAATCATAAATTAAACAAGTCCAAATGAACTACTAACAAACCTAAGAGTAACTACTAACAAAGCATCAAAGATCCAAACTATCAGTCCAAGAAAAATAACTCAAATTTTTTTGTGAAAATTTTAAAAAGAAAAAATTTTAAAAAGGTCTAATAATTGAGTATTTGAAGAAAGTCGGCTCCTAGTTACAGAGTCAGAGAAAAGAACAATTAATGCCAACGATTACAACAGTATGATTGTAAGCGATAGAAAAGAAGGCTGAAGGGAATTTGATTCTCAGATTTTGGGGGTGAGGCTATTAATATATCACATTATATACTCGGGGTAAAATGGGTGAAATTCCATAAATAACCTTGGCTTAAGAATTTCAAAAAAAATTATTTTAAGAATAAAATTACAAATATATAAAGATATATTATATTATATTTTATTTTATTAAATAGATACTTAACAGGTACACTATAGGTATCAGGTATCGGGTATCCTATAAGAATAAATGGGTATCGGGTACTCTACAAGCAAACCCCAAACCCGTCCCAAACCTCTACGGGTATTAAACTTTAATCCCAAACCCATCCCAATCCCATTAGAGTAATTTTTAACCGATTTTATCAGGTTCAATTGTGTCGGGTACTCTCGTGTACTCATCCCATTGACATCCCTACACAATGTCTTATAATTAAGATATGGTTCACAAGTGTACCTTTGCAAAATTGAAAAATATAATGGTTACACCATTTCACTCTCACTACTAGGGTATTGAGTATTAGCTCACGAAAACTCAAGCAACTGCGTTTAACAGTCACAAAAAGTAGTATTGGGCGGTCGCAAAATGTGTTAATATTTATGCGCGAAATGCATTACCCCAATCTAAAATTTTCCTTTTTCAATAATTCATCAAGTTTTCTCTCTATTTTTGTCTCATGCACACGCTAGGTCTTTTTCTTGCTGATGCTACCCACTATTGGATCCCCATCGCTGCTATTGACTGTAGCAATTCGGTCACTTCTGCTCACGCTACCACGGCCCACTCTCCCGTTTTCCTCACTTCACGCCCCATCGTGAGTGTCTTCTCTCTCTCTAGGTTTTTCTTTTTCCTTCACTAAGACCTCTCATTTCTTCTCTTAAATGAGATCTTCGACGAGAGCATTTCTCCAAACCTTCGTACAGCACTGAGCTCGACAAAAATCGCTACTACACTGGAGATGAAGGTTTGATTTTATGTAATTGTGAGATTTGGGATTTTGATAAGTTGCAAATTTATCTATTCTTCCAAATTATATGGTGGTTTATGATTTAGTAAGGAATAACAATAATTTGTATCTACGACACTCTGACAAAATTAAAATTAAATTTCTTATATAATTGAAACTTTGGATAAAAAGTTCAACTAAAAAGAATTATGATAATTCACGAGTTTTTTTTTTTCAAAATTTTAAGCCCCAACAGCTACTCTATGGGTTTTGGTCTACGTCTCTTCAATTAATTTTTGATAAGAATTATAAAAATAAACACAAATTATGGTGTTTTAATTTGGAAAGATTTACTTTCTAGAAACTATAATTGGGTGGAATTTAAAAGTTGGTTATTTTAATTTGCATTTGATATCGATCCTTTAAATATGGTTAAATGTTCAAACCCATTTGTGAAATAAATAGTAGTAGGGTTTACTAAAATAAGAATTAATCAAAGAGTTAAAAATATAAAAATGATCTAAATCATTAAATAAAAAAAATAATTTTTAATAGTTGAAACTTAATTTATAAAAGATACATTTTAAAAAACCATCATCTCATGCATCTATTCATTCATTCAACCTTTTTGTTGATGGTTGGCTTAACAAGTTCGAGGAGTTTACATGTCTATCACACATTGTCAAAATTATAGGTTTTTCAAGACAATTATCTAACTTGTGTTAAATCTGGTTATGAACTAATTTCTGCGCCTGTAAACAGAGAGCTGGTTTTAGTAGTATCCTAAAAAACGTAATATAAGAATTCTATTCTTATTTTGTATGTTTGCTTATTTTTATTTAAAAATGCAATTCTAAATAAGTTCAAATTGTTATTATTTTACTAAATTTTAGCACCAATCTCAGCGAAACCGCCTCCAAAAAAAGATAAAAATAAAATAATTTTTTTATAAAAATATCCCTTAAAATATTACTTCTTCTTTTATTTGGTCCCCAAACTATCAAATGCATCTATTACATCGTCAAACTATCCATTTCTATTCTATTTAGTCCAAACACTAACTCCATCCGTTAACTTTAACGGATTTGGACCAAATAGAATGGAATTGGATAGTTGGAGGATGAAATAGGTGCATTTGATAATTTGGGGATAAAAAAAGAAGAAGAAGATAGTTTGAGAAATATTTTCATAAAAAAATCATGTTGAATTTAAGGCCCATTTGTAATATTTTTGAATTTTTTTATTTTCAATTACTATTTTTTTCTCTAAAATAAAAATGGAAACATGTTTGGTGGTATAATTTTGTTTATGGTTATTAATTTTATTTTAATAAAATATTTAATTTTATTACTTTTTTATAAAATTAACTAAATTTAATAAAATATATTAAAATTAATAAATTTAACATTATATAATATTTTTTAATAAAAATTAATTTTAATAATGTATATTAATAAGTAACATAATTTAATAATAATTTAATGTTTTATTTATGAAAATTAATTCAATGTAATTAAAATATTTAAAAAATAAATAATTTTAAGAGGTAATTATAACTTATTAAAAATTTTTGATTTAATAAAATAAATTATATCATTAATAAACTATTATTTTAATAGTAATGTTAATTTAGTAAATAAATTATTTTGAAATGTAACTATCATTAATTTTAATTTTAATAAAATAATTTATTTTATTATGTATTTATGATTTATTAAAACATAACGATAATCTAATAAAATAGATTATTTAATAATAAATTATTTTATTTATAATTAATT
>QLOD02000009.1:18136810-18149544 GCA_003260245.2 Sideroxylon spinosum
TATTGCAATAAGAAATTGAAAGGCTTTCTTGAAGTTGTTTGATTGGATATTTCTTGTTGTGCAAAACACAATGCTCAAAACTATACTTGTTGAAGGGATGAGACATAAGTATGTTACTCTTTAGTTTCTGAATTAACTATAAAATTACCTTTGTGGTTGATGTTTGATATCAAACCATTTATGTTCTTGGGTGTTTGCATTTCTATTGTGATCTATCTCTCTCTGCACACACGCGGAGAACCAGACTTCCATTAATTTCCATTATCATTTATTAGGTCCTTGAATGGGATGTCTTTGGGCGATTTGCAATATAACGTCAAAATTTCAATAAGAATTTTGCATTTACATATGTAAGTTTAATATTAAAAGGAAGCATTTGTGTATTTATATGGTTTGAAAACGGGTATTTATGTTTGTGTGGATTTGTTTGTATATTGGAAGTATAGATAAAGAGTAGTATTTAATGTGATTTGTTATATGTAAACATGGATAGCTAGCATGTAAAATAAGACAATTTGTATGTAAACATGCAAAGCATGTAAAGCAAGAGGGTTTGTATAAAAATCATCCATCAACATTCTAGAAGATGAAAAGAAATGAAAAGCTCATGTTTACCTCAAAAGAATCCATACAAGGCATGAATTCAGGCTTAGTCCTTTGCCCAAAAATATACTCTACTAACATTGAAATTACATAAAACAAATAAAATGAGGCAAGAAAATGAAAACCTTAGGTGAGGAGGGGAGGAGAGCCTCCCTTTTCTTTCTAAAGTCTCTAACAAAATATAAGGAATGCTCTACACACAAAACCTAGGTGTATTTAAAGCCTAAAGTTACAAAAATTACGAAACAACCTGAAATGGCTCTTGCTAGTGTGCGACATCCGGACGAGGCCATTGGGCATCAGACGTGAGGCAGAAAATAGCCACTGGATTGCTGAATTGGTTGAGTGGTCCAGAAAACGTTTCTGGCGTTTGGACGCTGGGCATATCCTTGGCTGGCGTTTGGATAGGAAACTTGGTTTTCGAGTGTTGGGCTTGTATGTTAGACTGATTTGCTTTTCGCTTGTTTTCTCTAGACATTGGTTGCTTAGGTCTACATGTGTGGTGCTATTTGGGTAATTTTCTGCATTTATTTACCTCTTGGCTCATCTCCCATGTTGCATCATTTATGTCTTGAAAATGCACAAATAATACAAATTCCAAGGTCATGAGATATCATTGATAAAACCAAGCCAAAAATGTGATAAACTATGCAATGTGCACTTTAAAACCATTTAAATATATTCCATATTGAATGCTCATCAATATTTTACAAAATATCTTCTATGACGAAATGATAATTAACTTTTGTACGTGTGGTCCTTTCATTAGAAACTAGATTGAAGGCAATGACTTGATCACATAATTACTTCGGAGGTTATGAGTGATGAGCCCTAGTTCCTCCAACGTATATCATACCAAATTAACTCTCATAAGGCATGAGTCATAGTTTTGTACTCAGTTACTACTTTTTACTTCTTATTTTTCCAATACACCAAGTTGCCTCCAATAAAGATGTGGTAACCACTAGCAGACCTTATGTGATCCAGTCCAATTTGCATCATTAGATTGATGTATGCCCATTGTCATGATACAGTAAACCTTTTGTAGGTGCATTCTTCAAATATCTTTGAATTTGGATAGCTACGTCCCAGTTACTAGTATGAAGAGATTTTAGGAATGGACTAATCACGCTCGTTGTGAAAGAGATGTCAGTCTTGTAACTATCAAATAATTTTGCTTTCTAATTGATCTCTGATATTTACTTGGATGCCTTGGGTGTCTATGAATCTAACTACAAGCTTACGGGCATCTCTATGTTTTCCATTGAACCTTACATTTATATATGATGTACCCCTTGGGATGACTGCTCAAATGTCTCCGATGGTAAGGAGGACAGAGGTCAAACTCCAAGTTAAGGGAAGAGTGGGAACTCTCCCATTGGACATGGACCAGACCATGAAAGTGACTTTTGAGTTGATCTTAGGGTAAACAAGAGTGGGGAACTCTATTTAGGAAGTTTTGTTTGGAGGAACTAGAGGGATGGGGTTAAGGGTGATTTGAGGGAGATGATTGGAAGCACGATAGGGGTGGGCTGTAACAATTCACTTTGAGAGGATGTTAAAGGCCCCATTGAATGCAGAGCCACTTCCGCAGAATGGGTCCCCCATGATGGGGGTGATGCTGGGCGAAGGGGCTAGAGGGAGCTTGGTGGCGTTGCCAGCACTAAGAAGAGGAATTTGAACATCTCTTCTGTTAGGAGAAGTGGGGTTACTCTAAGGTAGGCAGCGGAGGTGGTGCTTGGCCATGTTGGAGGACTAAGATAGCCATCATCATGACTTGCTTGGTTTGCTGGATAACCTTGTAAGGGCTGATAGAAGGACAACATTTTCTCCATGAGGGCTCAAAGTTGCATGAAGATAGGTCACAATAGGTGTTGCCCCATGAGGTGTTTATCTTCTTCATTGCAGGAGGTGACAATTCCACCCTTTTGATTGGCAGGATTGGTTTGGCTGACTAAGTTCTTGGAGGTTACAATGGAAGACATTCAACGCTCTTTCCAAGTGGTGTTCGATGTGCGTGACGGAGACTTAGCTGGATGTTCTAATTGACTACGAACAATTTTGATAATTGGACAAATCAGAGGCGAGCAGGCAAAGAGTTAAAATGCTTTGGAGTGAGAGAGTACAATAGAGAGAGGTTTGGGTATGGTGAAGGATTCAAGTGAATGAAAAAATTAGACAATGAGATGTATTTATAAGGAAGGATTTGGCTGAGGAGACTGGACTTCACATGCTCAGATCAGTGATCCTCGAAAAAGTGCCGAAAATTTACATGATCTAACCTAACTTTTAGTAGGACAGCTCGACTAGGTAGTAGTGGCCTCCCCTTATGGTTGGGTGGTACATAGTTTATGGTCATACTGTATGGGGAGACACGTTTTGGTTGGTTTGTTCAGTAGTGCTACTCTCCCTAGACTAGTTGAGGGAGTCTCGACAAATTTCCTACCTCTGGCTACTAAGGTGCTAGTTCTTAATGATCCTTTGTATAAATGGAAGGAGTATGTGACCCTAGAGGTGCTCATATGTGAGGGATTCCTTCGGTGGGGATCCCCAGGGCTTGCTCCTAACCTAGAGTGATTAGCCTTCATGAATGATAGTGTTGAGGCCTCTAGAGAGCGTTGCAGAAGGTCTTGTGATAAAGACTTGCTGTGGAGTGGGTGGGACCGCAGGGGGACTCCTCGTCTGTTGGAAAATCCCATGAGAGGGGTGTGTCCCATGATAGGGATGAAGTATTCCGGTTGGGCTGACATGGATGGGGCCACCATGATGTCAATGTGGCACTGACCCCCATTGATGTAGCCATGTACCCACAAATATAATCCATCAATGCCTCATGTAAATGTTTAAGTTGTCTGTAAAATACTATATGAAATGGTTTGCTTAAGGAGTTGCTTCCTGATATGTCCTGCCAAAATCAATATTGAGCATTGGGATGGTGACAGTGAAAGGTGAGCACATTAAAACATTGGCAGTCCACCGGGCTTCAGTGGAGCAAAAGCAAAAATTGGTATATAGCGAAAACAGAAAAGAAATAGGAAAAAGAAAAACCGAGTTTAAATGATTGAGATGCAAATTAGAGAGATTTTCTTTTTACAATTTGATTTACTGAATGTTTATTTGCATGTGTCATAATTGACAATAGCCAATTCTAATTCATGATTTTAGCTAAGTATTCAACCGAGTGGAATCAGCCCTCTGCTTGTAGAGGAAAAGCTGCCTACATCTGCCCCTTTCCAGAGCCCGTAATGTAAGAGCTTTGTGCACTGGGTTGCCCTGTTACCCAACTGAGTGCTGCATTATTTAATCTTCTGTTTTGGAGAACTATCTGTTCATTAGCTATTTGCTAAAATTTGTGTTGATATTGGGATTGTTCTGTCATTTAGTGGAGCCTGAATCTTGCAGGCACTAAAGCAGCTGCCTCGGGAAAATATTGAGTTAGCCACAAAATTTGGTATTGCAAATTTTGGACCTACACAACTAGTGGTCAAAGGCACCCCTGAATATGTTCGCTCCTGTTGCGAGGCCAGCTTGAGCCGCCTTGGTGTGGATTACATTGATCTCTACTATGTGCACCGGATTGACACATCAGTACCGATAGAGGAGACTGTAAGCATTTTGGTTCTCTGTTTCCATTTTTCAGTACATTGCTGTGTTTCTTTCATCAAAGTGATTTCAAAATTTCTCCTTGAAATGCAGATGGGGGAACTTAAAAAATTAGTAGAAGAGGGTAAAATAAAGTACATTGGCTTATCTGAAGCAAGTCCAAACACAATAGTGAGAGCACATGCGGTTCATCCTATTACTGCTGTACAAATGGAGTATTCACTTTTGACTCGTGACATTGAGGAAGAAATAATCCCAGTTTGCAGGTTTATTCCCATTCCATTAAAAAGTCATGCAACTAGTCTTGAGTTTATTTAACATTTTTCTTCAAAAACTTTGAGATATCTATACAAATGTTGCATTTTATTTTGATGACAAACTTATAAGAAATAAAAGAAAAGGTTATACAGAGAAGATTGTTTCACTCTATTGAACCTCAGTTATCTGGAAGTATATGTCAATTCCCATTTACTTCAGTTTTTGCTTTTCTCCCTTTTATCGTACATTTCATAAACTATCCTCTGATTGCCAGGGAACATGGAATTGGTATAGTTCCATATGCTCCTACTGGACGTGGGTTTTTTGGTGGCAAAGCAGCTGTGGAAAGCGTACCTGAAAATAGCTTCTTGGTATAGAAGTCAGATCTTTGCCTTTTTACTCAAAATTAATTTTATGGTTTGAAGCATCCTTGTGATCTTTATTTCAAGTTTTACTCTTTGTACTTATTTCAAGAACTAAATGAAAAGAATTATGATTAACTTTTTCTTTCTTTCAGCGAACACATCCTAGGTTTTCAGGGCAGAATTTAGAGCAGAACAAGATCTTTTATACTCGAATGGAAGCATTAGCTAAAAAGAAAGGATGCACTCCTATTCAACTCGCACTTGCTTGGGTTCTTCATCAAGGGGATGACATGACACCTATTCCAGGTAGGAACTCATCCAAATTTGGCTTAACGAATAATATATTCTTCATTATCTAGCAAATGTTGAGAACAAATGAGCAGATAGAAAACTAATTTTGTTGTTTTGAAAACATTGAGACTGGAATTACACTATTTGGTATTCTAAAAGAAGTTTTCATTTTTCTTTTCAGTAAGTGCAAGAAACCAGATTTAGTACAGGGATGCAAATTTTGATTAACTGCTTCCTCTGTGTTGCACAATGTAAAGTAGATGCTAACATTAGACTTCCAAGTTCCTGCAATTTTAAACTTTCAGATGTTACCTGTCATGGACAGTGGACCTTGTGTCCAACTCTTGACCTTTATTAGGGTGACATTATTACTGTTCATCTGGTTATACAATTGTTCTGATCTTTCAAGCTAAACCATCCCAACAAGAGTACAACTGAATTACTGTTGATATGAGCCTTCCTATATCCTCAACCTCGATTAGCCAACAATTCCACGTGAACTTATTGGCAAGTGCTAACTTATATGACATCTAATTATTCCTATTGTAGTAATAGTCTTAAGGATTGTTTTGAGAAAGGGATTGATTTCTAGCTATTGTTAACGTGTTTGTTGTGGCTATAAATTAAACTATCTAGTGATGTAAAAAGCAACCCAATAATAAGTATTTAGAGTCCACATCGTGCTTTTGTGGGTTCTAGGGCTGTGCTTTATGAGAAGTGCTTCTGAAGCTGCTTATTTGAAATTTGGAATTCCTTCACCAAGGAGATTTTTGGGCCTAATGTTCTTCCTCTTTAGTCATCTATAGAACTAAGAAGTGCAAGCACTTCAGACGTTGCTTGTTCTTGTAGGATGCAAACACCCATTAGACATTCCCTAACATCCCAGACGCTCGTTCAAATGCATCCTGTTATTTTTATTTTATTTTATTTTATTTTATTTTTATATTTATTTTTTTGGACATAGGTAACACGTGTCCATAGCTTAGACACATGAAATAAATTCTTACATTAAAGAAAAAGGGTAAACTACACTTAGTATCATTGTACTTTACATCCAATCTCACTTTGGTCCTTGTATTTTAAATTATCCTACTTTGTCCGATGTACTTTTAAATCGTCTCAATTTGCCATAATTTGTCAAATTTATTAACAAAAAATGCACGTCCATTGTGTGCGATGAACATATTGTGTTCTTCGTTAATTGTTTTGTTTTATGATTATTGGTAGAAGGGGCAACTTGATATGATTTAAAATACAATAGGGCGAAGTGGGACGGTTTAATGTGTAGTTTTTATGTGAGATTGGTGATAAGTATAAGAGTGCAAAATGTGATTTACCTGTACTTTACCATCAATTTAGTTTTAGGACCTATACTTTATATTGTTCTATTTTGCCTTTTTACATTAATTGATAAAAAAATGTGTCTGCCACTCACAATTGCATTTTTCATTAATACATTTAACAGGAAAGGACAAAGTTTGAAATGTACAAGGAGCAAAAGGGTGGCAATTTTAGACAAGATATGAGACACAACATGTCACGCCACAATCATTGTCAACACAAACACGAAGTCACTGAGAGAAAACACGAATATAGTGAGGGGAGTTATAGATGGAGAGAGATAAAGGGAGAGAGCCAGTGGTGAGGCGGCTTTGGGTGGTGCTGGAGGTCGACGGTGGTTGGCTGGGGAGAGGGAAGAAGGGGAAATTTTTTTGAGGGGGGAGGGGGAGGAGAGAGAATAGTGAGGGTTAGGGTGAGCTAGAGAAGAGGAAAGAGGGAAAAGAAAAATTGGATTCGGGATATTATAGGCTATAGACGACCGCCTCATGCGGTCGGGCATTCTTTTTAAAATCAACTGCGTAAGCGATCGTCTAAACCATTTAGTAGTCACCTATTTAAATATTGCCGACCACTTCTAGGAGGTCGCTCTTGGGGTACCTTTTACCTTGATTTCTAGTAATAATGACATGAAGACTTTGACTCCAAATTGACACAATTAGATCTAATTTTAAAGAAAATTAATTATTTAACATGTTTATTAAATTTTAAGATATTTGAGTATAAATACATATTGACAGAAATTATATATATGAACCAGACCGAGTCCAACACAACTGCTATCCCTACAGAGTAGATGATTTAAAGTACAGGTTCTAAAGTGAGATTAGTGTTCAAGTACATAGGTGCAAAGTGTAATTTAGCCTAAAACCTAATATCACACTAAATGCAATATAAATTTATACTTACTAATTGATCACCCTTTAGGCTCTGTTTGTTTCATTAGAAAATATAGGAAAAACGCCTTTTTTTTTCTTTTTTGAAAAATACATTTTTTGTTGTTTGTTTAGTTGAAAATTTTTAAATTTTAGGAAAAACAAAATCCATATTTTTTGGGAAAATGTAGGAAAATTACTTCCCAAATTTTTTCTTGGAAGTTAGTTTCCATAATCGTAAGAGTGAATATCTTTTTCATATTTATCCAAATCATCTTGCAATCTCTTTAAGATGAATTTAAATAGAACTTCATTGTCCATATTTAGTCATCTCTCTTTTCTAAATATGGTAAGATGTTCTAGATATATTTTCAAGTTATTTGTTTAACAAAACCTTTTTTTTTTTTTTTGAAAGGTATTTATTTACCAAACCACTAGACATTTGAGTGAAAATTGTTTCACTTAAAAAATGTTTTTTTCTAGAAACGTTCATGGGCATTTTATATTCGACTGAATCAAACATAGCAATAGACTTTTTAATTTTAGAAATTTTGATACTCAAAATTTTCAATTTGCTTGTAAATAGAACTTTCTAAGTAAATATTAGGACTTTTTGTTCACATTTGTTTTCTCAACCTGCATAATGGAGAAGTAACTTCATTCTCTTTTTGATATAAATAAAAATTCCCCTTTTTCAACAAGTCCAACTGAAATATTTTTAGTTAATTTGTTATTTTTATTTCATTCATTGTTTAGGTTGATTTCATTTATAATTGTAAATATTTTGATCCATGATGAGAGTTTCAAATGTTTTTGTATATTTTCATACTTTTGTACTATTGAAAGTTTCTGAATGTTTCTGTTGTAGTCAAAATTACCTATCAAAGAGGAATTTTGATCCATGTTGAGATTTTTGTTATATCCCTCCCCCTACCCTTAAAACAAATGCAGAGTTATGAACATTCGTCCACGAAATATATCAAAATTTTTTTCTCTAGTAATATTTATCAGAATGATGAGATGGTTATATCAACTTTGCGAAAACTATAAGCTATTATAAAAGATGTAGCTTAAGCATGTATATGTTCCTCATGCCCCTTGCTCTAGGTTTATGTCATTAGATTTGTTGTGATAAAGGAAATAAAAGGGAAATAAAATTAGTTATACCCATTCCTTTTCTAGTTGGATAATTAAGCAAATAAATGCAATGTTTCGATTGATTCCCATTCATTTTTAGTAAAATTCTCAGCCCAACCGAACAATGTCATGGAATATACATTTTTCATTTCTTTTTTCATTCCACTTCTTTCCCTTTACTTTTCCTTTCCAACACCAAATCTAAGATCCAAATATGGTGTTACTTTGTGGCTGGACTATCCTCCATGAATTGGCCAAATTTTTGAATGTAGTATAAACCTTGGTTATTCGAGCTTTAAGCTTTAGAGATGCTTGCTGTAAAATCATCACAGGAAGGTTTTAGCCATTAGAGAGGATGTAACTTGATTATTTATCTATTGAACATAGAAGAAGATATGCTTTAGTTCCATTTAAGATTTGGGATGGCCCCATCTATAATTTGGAGGTAGACTAAAACATCGATTAAATCACAACCAAATGTATAATCCACCATTAAATTCCCCCAAGCTTTTTACTTTAATTGCTGGAATTAGTCCTCATCTTAGTCAATCGTACCAAAGATGAACTGTCACTCACTTAAAAATGCATTTCTAGCACTTTGCTACATATTTTACTTCCTGTTTGTGTTTTGAGCAAGTGTTTAAATGTGTATCTGAACAATTTACAACTTTGTAAATAGTCATCATGGCTAAAATGAGAAGACGTTTCTGCAAGACTACCATGTCCGAAGAAGTGTAAAATAGACTTGATTCAATTTTCAGTCCCTCGTTTGTGCCTTCGTTCATACATGGGTATATCTGTATTCAAAGTTGTGTAAATAGAACAGACTACTGCAAATGTGAATAATACGCTAAAAGGACCAGAAAGACCTAGGTCTGATCTCATGGAATGAGTGGCATCACCTACGCAGGAAGTCCAATAATCTTTTGAGACCATAACATGCCAACAGGCTTTCCACAGTTGTCATACTTGTGGTTCTCAATCTAGGTAACTTCCATTTTGGCAACATATTGTCTCTTTTCAGGTTCTCTCAGCACGTAAATAGAAAAAAAAAAAAAAGAAAAACATTTTGGAAATGCTTCGAAAAATTTTCTAGAGTGGCACAAAAATATTCAAGCAGCTAGAAATGTTAGAAGTATTTGTTGAATTACATCTAAATATAAAAAGCTTAATAATAATACAATTAATCAACTTATTGTTTTATTATATTATGTTATACTTGTTTGTGCATTTTTCATGTTGGAGCATCCAAGAAGCTTGTCCAGGCCAACGAGACTCACTAATAGGCTTAGTTTAAGCCTTTGTAGTAGTTTTTTAAGTATCTTTTTTATTTTTGGCAGCATTTTATATTTTATAACAGTCTTATAGATGGTATTTAAGATCTTAGTCTTTTTTAAAAAAAAGTCATGTGCCTGTTATCTGAGTTTTTAATTACCTTGGAGGGCTAGGATTAAAGATCTGGGAAGGTGATCACGGGTTAGGATGTTAATTTTGTTGTAACCTTAAGATAAATACCTCTTTATGAGTCTCCATAGCCTTGGTTTTTACTATTTTATTGCAGAAAATTAGACTTTTAGTCTTTTCTTGGGACTTTTGCTCTAGAAATTCATATATGATTGTTCCATGATCCATCTTTGATTCTATTTCTTTCTCATCCTGTCTTGTTGCTGGAAATCCATTAGAAGGTGATTAATTTTGCTCTAAATAGCAATTTGCAGCAGATTGGTGGATCCTTTTGGATCAAGTTGGTATCGAAGCCTAACAACCCTAGATCTACATCATGGCCAAACGTGGTAGAAGTCATGGTGGTAGAGGAAATCAATTCCAGCAAATTGAGTTGGCTAAAATGAGGCCCCTATGGAGATTCTGGAAGGAAATTGCGACCCTTTTGACATATTAGAAGGTAGTCTAGAGGATGACGATGAAGGTGCCATGAGTGGAAACCCATGGTGGAAGAGAGAAATGTGCTATTTGTGAAACTTAAATTAAATAGTACTACACTTTAATGGTGGAAGCAAATTGAGGATGGTGGAAGCAAATTGAGGAGTAGCAATCTTGACACGACAAGTGAAAAATCTGCACATGAGAACATATGAAAGCAAAGATGCGAAAACAATTTTGGCCAGATAATTATGCAATTAAATTGTATGAGAAATTTCATTCATTGAAACAGAGGGGCATGATGATAGAGGAGTATACGTCTGAGTTTGGCAATCTCTCTGTTTGGGTTGGTTTAAATGAGAGTAATGAACAAATGACTTCTTATTATCTCTTAGGCTTGAACCAATCGATTAGGGATGAGATGAGAGTAGTTTGTATGTTCAACCTAGAAGATGCTCGACAAAATGCCTTAATAGCTGAAAAGAGTGGTGTTTTGTTGTGAGAAGACTATTATCTGACCACATTGATGGTGTAGCACAGCGAAACACTACTGTTGTCCAGGGTATTTGAAGTGAACAAATTTTCTCAAAATTTGATCATGGAGTTGTTACAAGGAACCAACCAGATGGTGGAAACAATGGGTTAGCTGATAGAGGTAAAAAATGCAAGACAATTGCAAGATTTGTTGGAAGATATGTTGCTAGTGCAAATAATTCAAAGGTAGGGAATGCTTCACATATTCATTGTTTTACTTGTGGAGAAAAGCGACTCATATCCTATGCATGCCCACAGCAAAGAATCAAGTAGAACCTAGGGAAAAGGAAGAGGAAATGATGGAACTAGTTTGTGATATGTTGTTAGTGAAGAAGATGTTGAAGTTTTTCTAGTAAAAGGTGAGTCCTTGGTCGTACGAAGAGTAATGATGATTCCTATGATTGAAGAAGAAGAGGACATAATATTTTCCATACACGTGTTTTTTGTGGTGGTAAAGTTTGTAATGTTATTCTTGATGAAGGTAGCCATGAGAACATCATTTTAAAGGAGGCCATAGAAAAGTTGAAATTACTGACTGAAAGGCACTCTAATCCTTATAAGGTTGCTTGGTTCCGAAAGGGAAACGAGGTACCAGTTATTTCTCATTGTTCAGGTAAATTTACAAGGAGAGGTTGAAATTACCAAGTTAGTTCTCATTGTTTCTTAACTGCCTAAAAAATTGAAGATGGAGAGGCTAAGGATTTTGAAGAAGGTGAAACGGTGTTGGTCCATTTGAGGCGAGATATATGTCCAAATGGCACTTACCATAAGCTTAAGTCAAGAAAGTTTGGGCCATGCAAGCTGTTGAAGAAAATTAGCTCCAATGCCTATATGTTGGAGTTACCACCAGATTTACAAATTAGCCCTGTCTTTAACGTGCTTGACTTGTAGAAGTTTGAAAGATATGATGGAGAAGTGGTTTCAAGAGAGGCTCAGATTCAACAATACCAGATTTACAAATTAGCCCTGTCTTTAACGTGTCTGACTTGTATATGTTTGAAGGATATGATGGAGAAGTGGTTTCAAGAGAGGCTCAGATTCAACAACTTCCAAAGGTGCAATCGGATGCTGTTGAAGATGTGTTTGACGTCAAAGAGGTGAAATCAAGGAGAGTTAATCAATATAGGTGATTATTGGTGAAGTGGTTGGGCAAATTGGCCAAAGAAAGTACATGGATAGCCAAGGAGGAGTTGAAAGGGATTGATCCAAAGATTTATGCTGAAGTTATGGGAACTTTCTCACCAAAGTCGAGTTTCTTCCAACCCAAAGGGATTGATGCAGGAGCATTCAAGAAGCTTGTCAAGGCCAATGAGAATATAGGCTTAGTTTGAGCCTTAGTAGCATTTGTTTTAAGTATCTTTTTTTATTTTTTGCAATATTTTATAGTTTATAGTAGTCTTATATATGGTACTGGGGTGTGCTTTGGAGTTTTAAAAGTATGGCTTTTGAGGTATTTTTAAAGTATGGGTTATGAGATGTTTAGATAGTATGAGTTAGTATAGATTCCGAGGTGTTCAGGAATAAAGGTTTAAAAATAATGAATCTTTCCTTGGCTATTTATTTTTAAATGGTTCCTGAGTTGTTTATTAAAGTATATTGTGATACATATACCCTTATTCATTTTTCAAGCAATAAGCATTGCAATAGCTATTGGCGTTTGGACACATATATATAAAATAATATATATTATTATATATATTGAGGCACTATTTTGTGTGCTAAACAACAACAAAAACCTCTAAAAGCCTCTCAAAATTTCTAAAATACTCTTATACTTTTTTGCTCACCTCGTGCTTCGTGAAATCTCTATAAATTCTATATATATCTACATATCCCAATAAATTTTTAC
>QLOD02000009.1:18174799-18192036 GCA_003260245.2 Sideroxylon spinosum
CAAGTAGAAGTGTAAAGAAACAGAGTTCTGTAATGTTTAGACTTAGTGTAGGCTAAGACACTATAGTCTTGAGTCAACTAGAAGTGGAAAGGTCTAAGGAAAGTTATCCAAATACTCTTAGAAGTATGAAACGAAGTTGAATAGAGCCAGACGAACAATAACGCAGGACGTACGCTCTGAGTAGAGAGATAAAGCCGAAAACAACTTTCTGCAGATTTGGCCGTGCGAGATCACCACAGGAAGGGCACGGGAAGACCACGGGTGCGAGCTTCCCGCGAGGTGACTATTCTGGCTTCGTTCCAACTAATATTAATCCTGTTTGCCCCAGATTTTGGATAATATATAAAAGGAGAAACGTATTTAGGGTTTCATAGAGAGCCAGAGACAGAGAGAACATTCATTAGAGGGTGCAAAATAGTTTCAAAGTTCTCTCAAATTGCTTAGCCAAGCTTTTCATCTCTTGATTCGAAAGAGTTCAAATTCGTGGTTCGTGATCACTAAGGATTCAGCATGCTGTGGATTCAACAGAGCTACTGAGAAGCCAATATTGTGCTTTCGAGGAGTCGGAGGGCTTTCACTAGAGGAGTCGGTGAATCGAGGATTCGGACAAACGTCAAATAGAGTATAGAGTCGAGGAATCGATCTATCAAGAGTTTTGAGTTTGCAACCAACGATTGATTTTAGTGATAGTTTTGAGATTTCCCTGTGTGAGTTTCCTCCCTTATGTATCTCCTTCTACATTCTTGTTTATGTGATTGATTGATTAGGATATCTAGCATAGTACATGTGAATTTTCAATTGGTATCAGAGCGGGCACGTTTTTGCAAGCAAAACGAGATCCTGATTTCTTGCTAGATGGATCCCCCAAGAGAAGGTGGCTCAAGCACCAGACCTCCGTGGTTTGACGGTACAAATTATCCATATTGGAAGGTTCGTATGAGGGCTCACTTAATTTTCCTGAACATCAACATAGGGCTATCAATTGAAAACGGTTGGTTAAAACCAACTCATACATTTGACAATGTGGCGGTAAAAAAACCTATCGATACCTGGACCAGGGAAGAGCAAGAAGAGCGGAATGGAACTACAAAGCCCTAAGTGCAATTTTTTGTGCTGTTTCAGCTGATGAATTCAGAAGAATATCAAGCTGTAAGATAGGCAAGGAAGCTTGGAAAATTATTGAGTTAGCAAATGAAGGTAATTCTACAGTGAAAAAGTCAAAACTGCAGAAATTAACCTCAGGATTTGAAAGCTTGAAGATGTCAGAGAATGATACGTTTGATTACTTCTATGCTAAATTTTATGATATCGTCAACTCGAGTTTCAACTTGGGAGAGCCAATTCCCAATAATAAAGTTGTGAGAAAGATCCTTCGCTCTCTCCCCACTACTTTTCAGGCGAAGGTGACTGCAATTGAATAAGCAAGGGACGTTGACGCAATGCGCGTCGAAGATCTAGCTGGCTCACTTCAGACATTTGAAGCCAACATAATTAAACCAAAATCCAGAAAAGTTACCCTAAAAACTGTTAAATAAGATGAGTCCTCCTCAAGTGGTGATGATGTAATTCCCACCCCTGAAGAAATTGCTATATATACTAAGAAAATCAAAAAATTCTTGAAAAGGAAAGATAGCAAGCATGAAAAGACAAAAAAGAATGAGAAAGTTAAAACAGAGAAATCTTCAGAGAAGAAAAAAAAGGAAAACAAGTCCAAAGTCGTGAAGTGCTACAAGTACCAGAGTTATGGACACATAGCTCAAGATTGTGGAAACAAAAAAAGCAAAAAGAAGGTAGTCAGTACAACACTCGATGATTCAGATGATCAGTCTAGTACCTCTTCATCTTCAAAAGATTTTTCAGAGAATTTTCACTGCATTCATTGCTATAGCTAGTGCTTCCACAAATTCTACAGAGTCATCATCTTCTAAAGGTAAGAAAGAAGAATCCTCCGAAAGTGAAGATGAAGAAAATACAGATGAGGAAGTGAATGTTGAAGAGGCATATGAACAGTTATACCAGGACTGTCGCAAACTTCACAAACAAAATAAAAAGTTGACTGTGAAAAATAAGATGTTAAAAAGGGAGAGAGACAGTCTAAAAATTGCTCTAGAAGAATTACAAGAGAAATTTGAAAGTCTTGAAGCAAGCAAGAAAACTCAAGATGAATGGATAACAACCCTCAAGACCAAACTGGAGCAAAAAGATAAAGAACTAAAAGATGCCTAGAGAAAGCTTCAATCTATGCAATCCAAGCTGAATTCAGCTACTTCCCATCTTGATGATATTCTCCGAATGCAAAGAAGGCCGAATGATAAGAGAGGACTTATTTACACTGGCAAGCAAGAGGTCAAGGTTGAAGTTAAAGACACCTCATGTGAGCAGAAAAAGCCTCCTCCAATGAAGTAGTCTTTTATCCTCCAAAAGCAAGCACCAAAGGAATGCCAACATCAAAATTTTTATCAAAGGCCTAAAGGTAAGTTTTAAGGTAAGCATTTTCATCCTACTTTAAATTTGTACCTATTTGTCATCATTGTGGAATTAAAGGTCAGATTAGACCTAATTGCCACAAATTATATGGGTTACCTCTATCTTATGTTAACACAAGGAATTTCTTGAGACCTAATTTTCAAGCGTCAAACAATTTTGGCCCATTGAGGTTCTAAAAGTCATGTTTTGATTCTAGACCTTACATGTCATGGCCAATGAGAAAGAATAAAAAGAAAAATTTTCCAAGATCAATTGGTCTAAAATCCAACAAGCCCCTAAAATGAGAACTATTTGGGTTAGAAAGAGTGACTTACATATCACTCACACCACTAAAGATGTTGAAGGGGTGAGCTTTGATACTTAGAGGTAATTTTTTTATAGATTGGGATATGCATAATTGTTACATTCTTTTCTAGTTCAATGAAGTTATGTAGATTAGATTTTTTTAACTTTTTTGAAAAAAAAAAGCATAAAAATAATTTTTTTAGATGTGATGTTATTCTTTGTAATGTTCTTGCATGATCTATTACTTCATACACACTTCAAAATCATTGGATTAAAATTGTTGATCTACATAGTGATTACGAATTTGAATTACTTGATGAACCTGAATCTTATGTTTTGTTGTTCCTTATCATGGTAGTGGTGTGCCTATTGTAAATACACTGAGGTTTGGACTTTATGAAAAATCTTTTCATTACCCAAGTGTGTTTATAAATTCTCCTTTTGGACTATTGGTTGCTCTAAGATATTTCAATTAAAATCACTTGGAAAGGGTTACCAATGGGATAGAGTGCAGCTAGTCTGTTGACGTGTGGGTTATCAAAATAACCCCCCTTTAGGTTCGACGATACAGGAAGATGGCTACCTACCCATAAGTGTGTGAAAGCCGCTAAGTAAAGTTAGAAAAATCTGAAAAAGAAAATCTTAATAAACTTGGTGGAAGTAAATTGAAAAATTGGTATGTAGTTGAAAAAAAATGAATTGAGGAGAAATAAGTTGAAAAGCACAAGTGCGTAGATTATTTATTCAATTCATTGTTCAAAAAGAGCATTTTAAAATTTCATGCGAGTATGTGAAAAATATTGATCATGATTGTTTTTAAACATTTCACACACCGCACAAGCATTTGACCATTGGTATGACATGTGTGAACAACTTATAATATAAATAGTAAGGTGAGTCTTAGAATTCTTATTAGGGCTATTTATGTATGGTCAAAAATTTGAAACTGTGTTTAGTTTTGTGTTTGGGGACATAGAACTTGGAATGAATTGATCAAGATTATACATCATATCTTATTTTTTTGTCAATTCATGTCAAAATGGGGAAGAAGTTAATTGAGGGGGAGAATAATTAATAATTCATGTTTAATTGAGGGGGAGAAAATTAACGTTTAGTTATGTTTTTTTATTTTATTTTTTGGTTAATGTTTCATTCATTTTTGTTTCATTTATTGTTTTTTCCCACGTGATGCCTTTATCATTTTGCTTAAGTGTAAAGGAAACAGGTATAATAATCTGAATATATTGATGATCACTGCATTATTTTCTAAGGCCTTGAGTTTAGGATGATTTCATTTGTAATTTTGTTTATTAAATTTTCACATGGAATTGCCAAATGGAGAGATTGTTAGGGACAAAATTGTAAAGTTTTCAAATCCATAGTTAAAACAGAGTTCTGTAATAGTTAGACTTAGTGTAGACTAAGACACTATAGTCTTGAGTCAAGTAGAAGTGTAAAGAAATAGAGTTCTGTAATGTTTAGACTTAGTGTAGGCTAAGACACTGTAGTTTGAGTCAAGTAGAAATGTAAATGTCTCAGGAAAGTTATCCAAATACTCTTAGAAGTATGAAGCGAAGTTGAATAGAGCCAAACGAATAATAACGCAGGAAGCACGCTTTAAGTCGGGGGATAAAGCCGAAAACAGTCTTCTGCAGATTTGGCCGTGTGGGATCACCGCAGGAAAGACGCGGGAAGATCATGGATGCGAGCTTCCCGCGAGGTGACTATTCTGGCTTCATTCTAGCTAATGTTAATCCTGTTCACCCCAGGTTTTGTATAATATATAAAGGGAGGGACGTATCTAGGGTTTCACAGCGAGCCAGAGCCAGAGAGAACATTCATTAAAGGGTGCTAAATGGTTTCAAAGTTTTCTCAAATTACTTAGCCGAGCTTTTCATTTCTTAACCCGAAAGAGTTCGGATTCGTGGTTTATGATTGCTGAGAATTCAACACGCTGTGGATTCAGTACGTTGTGGATTCAGTAGAGCTACTGAGGAGTCATTATTGTGCCTTCGAGGAGTCGGGAGGGCTTTCACTAGAGGAGTCGGTGAATCGAGGATTCGAGCAAACGTCCAATAGAGTATAGAGTCGAGGAGTCGATCTATCGAGAGTTTTGATTTTGTAACCAACACTTAATTTTAGTGAAAGTTTTGAGGTTTCCCTATGTGGGTTTCCTCCCTTATATATCGCCTTCTACAATCTTGTATATGTGATTGATTAATTGGGATATCTAGCACAGTATACGTCAATTTTCAGTTTTAGTAATTTTTGACAACTTTTAAATGTTTGATAAAATTTTTGGTAACTTTGAGTTGAGTTAAAGTGAAATGATCATTATAACTTCTCAAACTCAACAAAAGTTAATATTTAGGCAGCCTCTCAATTTAGTAAAAGTGGTAACTTCCGGTATTTTATAAAACACCTAAAATACCAATAGTTAATATAACTTTTTTTACTTTTCTTTTTGCTCCTCACCTTAGATCAAGCCATGTTAGTAGACTATGTGTATATTAACTAATATACCTTGATCTTGCAATATGCCTTGATCTTGCGTTTCTCATAACTGCCGTTAGCGAAGCACAACATACGACTGTCTTTTATTTTATTTTTTATCTATTGATTAGTTTGTCTAGAAGTCTAACCAGAGGCGGAGCCAACTTAAGCCCAGGGTGGGCACATGTACACCCTAAAAAATAATTATATTATTTTTTTAATATTATCTTCTGTACTTAATTTTCCCACCTAATAAAAAAAATAATAGTTCAGTATTAATTGTGTTCACCTAAAAAAAAAAAATTAGCCCAATACCGATTGCGCGCATCTAATAAAAAAATAAATTTTAACTCAATAATATCAATATAATTGTAACTAGTTTACCCAATATAATTAAAAAATATTTAATCTCATTTTAACTTTTTTTTTTTTTGTCTCATTCTCTTTTTTTCAATAGTCAATTTTTTTTTAATTCTTTTCATGGTACCCCACTAATTATTTATGTTTGTTATAATTAATGCCCATCCGACAAATTTTCTGGCTCTGAGCCTCACCAAGTGGCCATGTTCTTCAGGTTTTTCTTTCTCTCTTGATTTGGACTATATTTTAATTAAAGTGGATGGAAGAAATTTTCCGAGCAGAGATGTGAATTTCCATATGTAGAAAGGGATTGAAGAAGATCTATATTTATAAGAAAATCAAAAGAAAGAAAATTGATAGAAATTGAAAAGGAAAAATCATAAGTGAACGTAAAAGATCTGCAACTAATTAATTGAGACTTCCACCTTTGTGTGCATATGCATGTTGAAACATACAAAGTCAAACAAGTTTTCTTCTTTATTTTATTTTATTTATTTATTTATTTGTTCTTCTTCTTGCTGGTAGATATAGACCATGACCCCAAAGAAGTAATGTCTCCAAAGTCAAAATTGAACCACAGTTGAGAAGGGAACGGAGGGTCACAGAACAAAAGGCTGAAAGCAAAATATGATCAAAATATAATTCAGAAATTTGAGCAGTTAATTAACAAGTTATATACCAAATGTTACCCGCGGCAAACAGTGGTGATAGAGGGTATTGTCCTAGATATCACTTTAAAAATATAAGATTTGGTGTTATTGTTGATACATTCAATACTTAAAACTTTTAAGTGATCGAGTAAATATATATATATATATATATCTTTTAAATCAAAGACTTTAACTTATAATTGAGAATAGTAAAAATCCTATTATAAGTAAAAAATTACGACGAAAGATAATTTATCACAACATGAAATCCTGAAAAAGGAAATTTACATAATGAAAGAAAATAAAAATTGAAAAACTATATAAGCCATGATAGGAGTGTTACGAGAGAGTGAATACTAATCTTATTAATTAGCTAAAGGACCTATCTATTGATTTCTTGAAATTAAGTAGGGGTGACCATTTTGGCCCAAAATTATGAATTTTTCTAAAACTGTCAATCTTAAATGGTTTAGGGCGTGTTATTTTTATAAATGAGCTACTATTACGCTTTTCACAAATGACCTATCCTTAATTGTTTAAACCGATAAAAACTTAAAATACTTGACTGGCACCCAGGTAAAATATATATATATATATATTAAAAAACAACTCATTTCATAAATCCAATGATTCATTCTTAGGGCATGTTCATTTTGGGAATAAGGGTAAATTTACTAAGGTAATTCTTGTCCTCCATTATACTAGTTTTGAAGAAAGAGTAAGAATTACATTAAAATAAGATTACCCCATATAAGGGTAAATTGTCATTGGCACGAAGGGTGGGTAACTAATAGTAATATGAAAATTATATCATTTTCTTATTACTCCAAAAAACATTCCTTTACACTTTTTATAAAATTTTAGGTAATATTCTTCTATAGATAATTATAAAAATATTATAAAATAATAATTTATTTAGTTAAACTAAAATTAATTATTTAAGTATTAAATTATTTAATCAAAATAATATTTAATAAATAATAATTTATTATTTAAATGATTTATTTTATTTTATTAAATTAATATTGTTGAACTATTAATTTATGCTTAAAATTATTTATTTTTTTCAAACTAAAATTATTTCTCATAAATAATAATTTACTAGAAATTATTTCTTATAAATAATAATTTACTAGATTATGTATTGTATTAATATAATTTATTGAAATTAGTAATTTATTTAAATAAACTAAAATTTTTTGTTTTAGTAAATTATTTTATCAAGTAAAAATAATTTTTAAAGCTAATAATTTCATTATTAGAATTAATTACTATTGAAATATTAATTTATAATAAATTATTTTCTATCATTAATATTTCATTTGAAATTATATATTTAATAATATATATTATTTATTATTAATTTCGACTCCTTAGTCAATTTACCTTCTTTCCAAACAAATTTAGCTTTTACCTCTTTAAAATATTTAGCACTCCAAACATAATATAACTTTGCCAAGTAATATTTATTCTCTCAATTCAAATATAAGTATCATGAAATTATTACCCCATTAATTATTATTAGATTAACAATCACCCATCCAATTTTTCACTCCCAAAATTTTCATCTCCTACCAAACGTTGCCATATGTTATATTTGTTTAGGGTATTAGTAGGTAAATTTTATTGAAATAATTTTTACCCTTTATTACTTTAATTTGGAAGATGAGATAATAATTACATTGAGGGTAAGAATTACTCACTTACAAGGGTAAATTATTACTAGTTGGGATGTGGGTAACAAGAAGTAATGAAAAAATTATACATTTTTCTCATTATCTCGTAAAATGTTCTCTATTGATTAACTTTTATCCCTTTAAAATTTTTAACATTCTAAACACAATGATATTATCATTGGGTAACATTTATTCTTTCAATTCAAACGTAAATATCATAAATTTGTTAATCTCTTAACTATTATTGAATTAACAATTACCTCTGAAATTTCAGAAGAAAATGAGGATCTGGACAAAATCGATGAAACCAAGGAGATCCGAGTGAATGGAAAGGAAAAAACAAAGTATGAATTCCACTTTTACCCTAAAAGGTTTCATCTCAAACGAAACGTTTCCTTAGAAGATAGAGTCATGAAAACACATTAAGAATTTAAGTGTAGAACACAAAGATAGACCAAACTCGGACTGTTACCACTTTAGATCATTCAGAAACATCAAAATAATAAATATGGAGGTCATATCAATCTCCAATTCGAACATCAAAATAAAAGCTTGGCTCGAACTTTTATATGAGTTTAAGGTTAACTAGATAAAAAGTAATTTGAACTTGAAATTGACTAATGAATAGGTGGATTAAACCAAAATGAGGTCATTTTAGTTTAAAATATTATAAAAAAAATATAATAAAAATATTTGTTTTTTAAAATATTAAAATATTATAAAATATATTATATTATTTTATCTATACAACTCGTGAATTTTTGAATTGAGATTTTTTAAACTCAAACTTAATTCTAAATAAGTTACAACTTAAACTTGATTTGAGTTCATTTTAATCACGAGCCAAACCTTTTTTTTTTTTTTTTTTGAGTTGAACTCAAATAGAAAGAGAGAGACTATGACCACTAGCTGCCTTGAAAGCCGCTTGGGCTGGCCTTCCCTAGTGGGATTCTGTGGCGTCCACTGGGATGGCGGGGCTAATATCTTAGCCAGCGATTTTGAGCAAACTCGTTCAATGACCAAGAGTCACAATTTTATACATAATTCAAATACAAACACATGATCTTAGAGCATAAATTTCCACATTTTCAAAAAATAGACCTAATGATCTATTGATTGACAATTATATGATAAAATCC
Source organism: Sideroxylon spinosum (assembly GCA_003260245.2). NCBI lineage: Eukaryota > Viridiplantae > Streptophyta > Magnoliopsida > Ericales > Sapotaceae > Sideroxylon > Sideroxylon spinosum. The sequence continues at coordinate 18,183,890 of QLOD02000009.1, forward strand.
TAGGCCATCAATTCAAGCCCAGACGTATAATCTTGCCTAAATGGATAAAATTAAAAGGGTTGTGTCCCTTAATTTTAATGGGCTGTAATTGAGAAAAATCCATTTTTAATGCCCTTAATTGAGCTGATTTGTAAATCCTATTGCTCAAGTTAAATTACATACTATATCCTTTGGGTATGTTTGTTTAGAGGGATTGGATGATGGGGTATAAGTAATACTATGGGATAATATATGGGATTGGATAAAACATGGGATTAGTTTTTGATATGGGATTATAAATGTAGTGTTTAATTGGTGGGATATAAAGTGAGATAAAAAATATAATTTGATATGTGATGTGATAGGAAATAATTCTGAACTTTTAGATTTTGGAGGGAAGCAAATCCGGAGGTGAGGTATAAATAATACCACACCCCCTATGGGATTTCTCATCCCATGACTTACGGGATAAGCAAGCCGAAATGGAGCTAATGTCCGAACAAACAAATTACCAAACAAACACTTCACAAGGTAGGTCCCACGGATGTCTTATGCTATTCCACCTTCTCATCCAGTAAACAAACACAGCCTTTAGGCATTACAAGCTATTCTTTTAGTCATTTTGCTTTGTTTTTTTCTTTTTTCTTTATACCCATATTCTAGGAGTTCTCTCACCCTATTCTTAACCAAAAGCTTCATGGAAGATCCATAATAGTCATGAATAATGGATAGGTAAGTAGTTTTCTATTTAATTAATTTTTACACTTTGGAGGTCTTTGTTTGATTCAGTCAACTTTTGTCGTTGCATGTCTTAATTGCACATTATATTGTTCAGGGATGGATCCAGAATTTTTATTGAGTATGGGTTAAATAAAACATAATTAAACATTATAAATATTTAAATGCCAAACTTTAAGTACTATTTAGAAGTTCAAATTTTAGTAACTTTTGGTATTTTTCGCCAAAAGTTACTTGTTCTAATTTTCTGTGCATTTAGTGAAATAAATAGCAAATTTTAACAATTTTTAGCAACTTTTTATAATTTTTTCCTATTTAGTAAAATTTTTGGTAGCTTTTAATAATTTTGAACAACTTTTGGTAACTTTTGGGTCGAGCAAGTCACTGTAATTGTGTAAAAAAGTGACAAATATTTACTGATTTGACAATACAAAAAAAACCAATCAAACGTATTTAGAAAGACAAATTTTAAATTTAGTGGGGTGATTTATATATTATGTATTAAAGAATAAAAAAATTATACAAAAATTTTCCAGTCAATGAGAACAGTTGCCCCCACTGAGCCCATGCTAAATCTACCCTTGATATCTTAAAAAAAAAAACAAGAAGAAGAAGAAGAGAGTTTACAACGAATGTATGAGGGTTGGTGGCTTGGAAATTGATAGCCATTTAAGATGGAGATTGGGGAAACGTGCATATGGAAAAACGGAGATGATAAATATAGGGAGTAATTGGGGAGCATGAACCAATGAGAGATGGTTTTTGAAGTGTGTATATTCATTCTCTCATCCTGATCACACTCTTCATTTTTCATTCATTTTTGTCAGAGGCATATACACTCTTCATTATTATTATTTTTTTCCTGTGAGTTTGGGAGAGAGACAAAAGGGCAGTGTCAACCCATATATATTTGAAATGACATTCAGAAGACGAACAGGCTGTAGAAAATCTTGGAGAAACTATCGCCAGAAAGTGAAGAATAAAGAAAAGACCGAATTGAGTTGGTAATTGTTTTTGGAAAAATATATATATATATTTACCAACATATATATTCCGAGGTAGATGGGATTGTATTTATAAGATATATTTTTCTTGTATCATGTCATATATAGATATATATTTATATATATCTCGAGTGATACATGCAATTTACTAAATGCTTAATATATATGTAGATACATATTAATTGTTTCACACTTTTTTATTATATTTAGATATTGTTTGCAAGCACAGTATGACTAGGAATTAGCCATTAATAATTAAATGTATATTTGTACCTCCAATTAATGTCATCTGTTATATCATGTGTAGGCTATTTCAATTTAAAACTATTTTATGGTTTTGGGTTGTATATAAGATGAATGTAGGAGATAATGTCAACATATATATATATATATATATTATACATATATATATGTGTGCGCACACTTTTGTGTGTGTGTGTGTTCACCCATTTAATGAAGAATAATTTGTAATAATACTTTTGAGTTTATTGGTTTGCAATAACCTAGGTTATGTTTTGGTATTATGTAATTCCTCTTTATATCTCTTTGTTCATTTGTTTATATTCATGGTTGTTGTGTCATGATTTTAAATTTTAAGAAAACTCATTATAGGAGTTGGAATGTTTTTGTGTAAATTATTTGAGCATTTTATTTAATGAAATTGAAACTATATAAATATATATTACCTAATTTGGATATTAGATTTATATTTCAAAATTTAGAGATTTAAATTTTAATTAGACGGGAAAGTATAAATTTATCGATTATGTGAAATAAAAGAAGATTTCATAATATTTAAGTAATTATTTTTTTTATTGAAGGTAGAAGAGACTTTTGGAAGATTAATGAACATTTTTTTTATTGAAAATAAATTGAAATTTAAGATATAAATATTTATATTTAAAATAAAATAAAATCTCTTATGGCTAATTAAATCAGATTGGAATGCATATTTTGAGTACCTTATCAAATGATATTACGTTGAACTTGATTGTTATATTAAAGATATGCATGTACCGAGCAACATGAAACTTGGGTTTGAGAAAATACGTTATTCAATAAAACTTATAAAGTAAAGGGATGAACACGAGAACTTAACTTATGATAAATTCTTGTGTATAATTTGCTGTTGTTAAAGGAAATTAAGCTAAGATTGATTTTTGATATTGGGGTTATAGAGAGTACTAAAATAGTGGGTTCTAAAACCCAAAGGTCGAAAGCCCCAAAACCTATGCATAGTGGTTTAGCGTTACAAATAGGGTAGAAACCTACAAACATATATGCAACTTGTATTAGCGTATATTGTTGTTGGGACTGCGAGATTGGTTTGCCTACTAAGGTAAGATGAGTATATTTGGAACTATGAGACTAGTTGTACCCCATAACTGAGGTCTTGAAGTTTTGATAAGTACATCTAGGATTGTGAGACTAGTTGTACTGAATGGCTTAGACTTGAGGATTTGATGAGTACATCTAGAACTACAGGACTAGTTGTTCCCCATGGCTCAGGCCTATGAATTTATTTTAGGTTTAGTTTTGTGGCCACCGACTAACCTTGCATAATACCTAACCCATAATATGATATTGATGTGTGGTGATTGATGTGATTTATTTTAGTATGAGACTGTAGGATCACGGCTAAGTAATTATTTAAATTAGAATAATATGATTAAATATGGAACTTGTGAAAATTATAAGATTTTAACTATATTAATATTGATTGCTTTACATGATTGAAAAACATCATTTTATAAACACTTTTTGAGTATACGTGGAATTTAGTGTTCACCGATTCCAGAATTGGTAATGCAGAGGTTGATACTTGTGATACACCAGTGGTTTACTAGCCATCTTGGATTGTTATAGTTAGATGATTTATTTTACTTTGCATTTCAACACTTTAAATTATAATGCAATGGAGTACTACTTTGGGTTCAAATATTTTGCATGGTTATGTAGCCTCTTTTTTAGGGCATTTTTAAAATATTTAAATATTTAGAAAATTGAATATTCACTACAACAATAAAAACTTTTAGCGACCAAAATTTTGGTCGCTACGGGTGAGTTTTTGGTCGCTAAATCTTTTGCCGACCAAGCATAATTTGGTTGCCAGTTGGTCGGCAAATGATAGTCGCAGAAGGTATTAGCGACCAACAATATATTTGGTCAGTAAAAGTATGATCTTTACCAACCAAACTTCGGTCGTTAAAGAGTAGACTTTTGGCGACAACATATATTTAGTCGGGAAAAGGTTACTTTTTAGTGACTAAGCCGAAGGGTTTGTTTTTAGTGACCAATTGGTCACCAAAGGATTAATTATTGTACCACATATATTTTGTTGTCGGTGAGACTCGAACACATACCATTCCTTTGAAAGTTTAGGTAGTAACCCATTAAGTCAACTTATCAATTGTACATATATTTTAAATCTTTATATACATAAACAAATTTTTATCACTTTTGGCGACCAATTGGTTAGCAAAAGTGAAACATTTTGGTTTTTTTATTAAATTATTTTGACTTTTTTTAAATAAATTATTATCATAACCAATATCTAATATTTAGTAAACAATTTACGAATAACTATTGTATTTAACTTTTGTATAGCATATATTTAATAAATGCATTCAATTTAATTATATTATGACTCATTATTTATAATATATTTTTCCTTATTTTTGTCTTTATTAATATTTTTAAAAATAATTTAATCCATTTAGTTTTAGTTTTAGAAAATTATTATTAAAAACAAAATTTTTGAAAAAAATTTTAAGAATTTATTTTTAATACAAAAAAAATGTTTTTGGTGATTATATTCAAAATAAGTTCCAAAAAGACAAAGAAATGAAATTACTTTAAAATAACTTATTTTTATTATTAAATTTCTATAATTTATAATGAAATATAAAATAATGTCACTTTTAATATAATTAATATTAAATATACACTAAACAATTATTAGATATTAAAATGTATAATATTACCTTGTTGTAAGTCATACAAATGTAAAGGCTACTCCAACATATTTACTTGAAAAAAAGAATTGATCATACATTTAAGTTATTTAAATTTGATTTGGTAAATTTATTTTTAGCATGAATCTGATAACAATTTTTTTATTGAACTATAATTGTAATTTTTTATTTTTTTTAAAACATTAAATTAATTAAGATTATAAATAAATGATAAAATAAAATTTATAAAATCTAATTTAAATCGTATAAAGCGATAAGCACATTTGTTTAAGAGAAAGATAGAAAAAGAAACAAAATTTAATTATTTTTATTTGTTTATTTCTTTTTTTATAATAAATTTTGATCACTTTTACCGACCAATTAGTAGCCAAAAGTGGCACTTTACCTACCAATTATTTGGCAAAAGTAATAAATATATTATTAATATTTTAAAGTTAGTTTGTAATAAATATTTTATTTTTTTCAAAATTTTTAACGTTCAATTGATCCGAGAATGAAATTTTTTAGCGACTAATTGGTAGCTAAAAGTCACACTTTTACAGACTAATTAGTTGGTAAAGGTAATAAATATCTTGTTATTTTTTATTCAAATTTTTAGCAACCAATTGGTCAATGAAAGTAACCTTTTAGCTAAAAAGTAATTTTTTAGTGACCAATTGGCAGTTAAAGGTCGTACATTTACCAACCAATTGGTTGGCAAATGTGTATTATTTTTCATTCAAGTTTTTAGTGATTAACTGATTGGGGAAATAACCCTTTTAGCAACCAATTAATTTTGGTCACCAAAGAGTAACCTTTTATCGACCAATTGGTCGGGAAAAGGTACCTTTTAGCGACGAACTTTTATTTGATCGGGAAAAAGTCATTATTAGCAACCAATCTTATTTTGGTCTGGAAAAATCACCCTTTAGTAACCAAATTTATATTTGGTAGGGAAAAGTGGTCGCGAAAAATGTAATTTATTGTAGTGATTGGTTTACTACATTCGCTTCTGTTCTGATATGGTATCTTTTTCATGGTTTGATATTTAATTACGGATTTTGTCCGTAATTCCTTAAGTCGCGAGTTTTTGGGTGTGACGATTCTAGCACAAAGATGATCCAAAAATCCCAAGTCGCTTTCAAAAGAATGAAAAATAAAATCGATAGAGATACAAATGGCTAATACTTTTACAAAAAGTAGTCTTGAAAGAATTATTTGGCTCTATCATAACTCATGAGCTCAATCTTAAATTTAAGTATGCAAAACAATTGATTATCATATATTTTGAATAGTTGAATGACTATTTAAATACACAATAATGGATTCTTATAATAAGGAATCAATCTCGAATCATACTAAATCAAAAAAATTCACTCACAATAGGGAATTATCGAAGGATTGAGATTATCTCTCTTACTTAAAATAAGGGATGGCAATATTTGAAACAATCAAAATTATTGCATAATATCTCAAAATAAATAAATTATTTCTAATACATCCTCTCAAGTTGGAGGTGGTGAGGATATAAGCCCCACCTTAGAGGAAAGTGTGTGAAATTGTTCAATATCGAGGGCGTTTGTGAAAATGTCGGTAAGCTATAGTGTGGATGGGACATGATACAATGAGATGAGACCATCTTGAAATTTTTCAAGAATAAGGTGACAATTTATTTCAATTTGAATTGCTTAGTGTGCTCGTAAAATGCCAAATTATGAGCAATGTGGATAGCTGTTTTGGTTGTCATAAAATAAAGGAATAGTGTATCAACATCAAAATCTCTTGCAAAAGAGGTATCCACACGTGCTGTTTTAACAATAACAATAATAATAATAATAATAACAACAACAACTTCGTAACTCAATCAAGCAGACTTTTCGCACTCTTCCCAAAAACATCCTCTTGAAAACTTTTTATAACACACTAGCTCTTAGTATTTTTCAACGAATTAAAGTGGGCTTCTAGTGGACTTCCCATGTAACAGACAAGAAAAAATTCAACAATAAACTCTATGGCATCTTAATCAATGTCTAATAATATAAAATTGAACTCATTATTTTTTTCAATAAATTATCAATTCTAAATAAGAACATAATACCTTTGATACATCAAACTTTGTTGTATTTCTTATGATGAATTTTATATCTATATTGAGAAAACAATGAAAGAATCTAACTCTTTCATGTTCTACAAATGTAAAAGTAGTTATGCTTAATTATTGTTGCGGCTATCTTCTCATAGTACATGTCTTGATTTAACTCTAAGAAATTATGAGGATTTCCAGACTCATATTTTGGACAAACACAAAAGTGTGACAATATATTTGTAGTACAAAATTTTGGGAGTCTCATATATACTTGTTTACACTTCTTACACCTACCCATGTGTCTTCTATCAACACTAATTGGTAACTTTTCAGATTCATCCCATTCTACAGAAGTGAACCTCTTATCATACTTTAAGTCATGGAAAAAATGTGCTTCGCTTTTGTCACTATTTTTCTCCATATTAGTTTCTTTGTCATAATATATATGTATGATAATCAGATGAGCAATGAAAGAAATGCATTTGATAATTAAAATCCAATGATATATATATATTTAATACTCAAGTTATCCACGTTAGTATGCACACAACTTAACTAATCTCTACACCTTGGAGGTGATAACCATGTAAGCTCTCCAATAATCTTGAGAAAACTCAAATTAGTAATTACTGGAAACCAATCCATGATCTTACCAATATGATATCAACCTCTTTATAATTGCCCAAAAATTAAACTAAAATGAACTTCTAAAATCTGTTTGGTAGATCATGAAAACTATAATAACTTATAATAACTTAAACATTTACTTGCAAATTGACTTAAATACTAAAAGAACCCAAAAATATATTCAATAAAAAGAATTTGCCCATAAATGTTTTATATTATCTCTTTCTATTTATATATAGAAAGATCTCAACAAACATGGGTGGTGCCATAGGGGGGAGGCACGTGCCCACTCTAGAAAAAAACTTATATTAAATTATCTTCCGTGCTCAATTGAACCCACCCAAGAAAAGGAAAAAAATTGACTTATTACCAATTGTGCACACAAAAGAAAAGAAAAGAAATTTAACCCAATACTATCTGTGCGCACCCAATAAAAAAAATCAATCTAATACATCAATGCAATTGTACCTAATCCATCCAATATAACTAAAAGACATCTAACCCGACTTTGAGATTTTTTTCTCTCTCTCCTCTTTCCAAAAGTCGAACTCTTTCTTTAATCTTCCCATGTTATCCCATCAATCATTTATATATCTTATAATTAGTACCCACCCACAAACGATTTCCTGCCTCCACCCGTGCCAGTAAGTTAGGATTTTAAATATTTAAGGAGTTCATACAAATATATATATATATATAAACTTTAATACACCCAAACATAATTAATTTAGATTCAATTTTATACTGTCAAATAAAATT
>QLOD02000009.1:18211455-18228430 GCA_003260245.2 Sideroxylon spinosum
TATATATATAACCATGAACCTTTTAGATTGGAAAAGGGTGAGCTGATGCTACCTTACTTCTTCCCTTTCTCCTTTATACCTGTACATCTGGGGATGGAAAAGACCCAAGAGCGGTGCGTGGTAGCTAGATCAAAATAAACTGACACTCCGTATATGACATCACATTTTGGCTAGGGGTGGGTGTCAAAGCTTGGGCGTGTACCTGGATTGCCATTTCTATGTGCTCGCGGTCGGTCTCTTGGGCCTATTTTGCTATTTTTTGTTACTTTAGGCCCAAAACTTCAAGCTTAACCCATTCCAACGTGCTATTTAGCCCAAATAAATTATGCTTATATTTTTATTTTATCATATTCACATCTAAATTTATAAATTTAAAAAATTCAAAAATTTGGCTTATTGCAAGTTTGCTTGGCAATTTCAGTACATTTTCTGGATACGCATCTGGACATGGACCATTTACATACTCGTGCATACAATCATTGTCTAATAGGGATGGTAATTTTAACCCGTCCCAAATAGTACTTATTAGACCTTCATCCGATAAGTGTAATTATTTTTAAATGCTACGAATAATGTGGTGAGTTAGGGTATAAGAATAAAATAACCATCAGGTTCAGGTACAGAGATGGTAAATGTAGTGTATTTAATGAGTATAACCCGAACTCGCCTTGATTCCTGATATAGGGTACCTGACTGTATTACCCAATTACTACCAAAATACCTACACTAATTACTCATTTATTAGATACCCTATGGATATTGTCTTATTACTTTGCTAAATTACTCAATTATCAATGCAAATTATTGAATTCTCAAATTTACACAAAAAATACCATCAATTTTGATACTAAATTATACATATACATATTGTTCAAAGAACGGAGTTTCTTCAATTAATACCAAATAAGTAAATATTCAAGTGCCAAATAATTAATTTTAGATATAAGGTTAAGTTCTAGATGTAACGAAGCACGCAGACATGATTTTTTTATTTTTATTTATTTATTTGTAGTAGAGGTTTAAGATGAGATCAAATCAAAAACTTATTTAATGTTATTTTATAAAAGTAACATAATAAATTTTACTAAGTAAAAAACATTTAAAATTTTTTATTTAAAGATAATGTTTTTTATCTTTCAATATATAAAATTACTTATAAGGTTATTGTATTCAAAGAATTTTTCTATCCTTGTTCTTGATGTATATGTCGCATATTTAAAGATTATAAATACCTGATTATCCGACGGATGTCCGATTATCCAATGTAATAGATGGTGATAGGTGCCCAAGTTGCGTAAGATCTTAGAGGATTGTGGAACGGAATCGAGGAGCAAAAGTGAAGAATTTGTTCCAAGATATTAGTAGTGATTTAGTTAACTAGTGAAGAGATTTGTTAGGATTTCAGCATTCTTCTTTATATATTACTTATCCGTTTGTTATTTAATTATCAATTACTTTATTTTAGGTCATATAGGTCATATTCCCAATTCTTTATTTAGGTCAAGTAGGTCATGCATGCGTAAAGTTGTTAAGCATTAGCTTATTTAAAGCCACGAGAAACAGTAAAATAGAGAAGCGGATATTTATCCAAATTCTTTTGGTTTATTCATCATAAGAGAATATTATCTATTTAGCAATTGTAAACAAGCATTGATTGGAACCTATTAATGGTATAAGAGCTCAGTCTGCAATGGCATCTACCAAAGAGTAGACTGAATCCCGAGAAACTGGACTTGGTAGCATGCAGGATAGGATGCACCGATTAGAGCATGGTGTGACTAACAGACTATACCCGCTAGCAGAGACGATCAACCGACTTTCAAAGGCCATATTCTTCACTAGGAAGTTACCTAGCCACCACAATATTGAATGAGAAGGCTTTTCTGGCACCAACAGTGAGGAAAATAACGAAGGTCTATAGATGTTTTCATTAAAAATGGTAAAACTTGAATTTCCAATATATTCAAGTGACGACCAACGATATATGGTTCAATCATGCAGAATAATTTGTTGAATTTCAAGCAACGACAGAGACACAAAAAGTTTCCTTAACATCTATCAGGAGGATTAAGCCAACCAATGGTGGCAATGGTTGTGCGGGCTTACAAGAGAAGTGAAAAAAGGTAACATGGGTAATATTTTTAGAAGAGTTGCGGGCTCGATTTGGACTCATGGATTGCAAAGACTTTGACGAAGTGCTATCCGACATTTAATAAACGAGTTCTTACGAAAATACCAACAAGAATTTAAGAAACTGGGCAACCATCTTCAAGGTAAGACGCAGAAGGTGTTAGTGGGAATTTTTATAGGAGGCTTCAAACCTGAGATAGCTGAAGGAATTTGGATGTTTAAACCAAAGACATTAAAAGAAGCTATTAATCTAGTATAGATGAAAAGTGACAAACTTCTCCAATAAGGAAGAATTATACAACCATCACCGGATACTAACAAACCATTGGAGAAAAAGTTAACTTATAATGGGATGCAGAGGAGACTATACAAGGTCTTTGCTTCAATTGTAATGACAGGATGACATCTAGGCATAAATTTCAAAGGTCTCAATTAGTGTTATGAAAGAGTCATAACATTGATGGAATTATCTATGAAGAGATTATAAAATACAATTTGAGTAAAAATACAATCCGAAATACCTCCAAAAGCAATATCCAAGTATAGACCTTGGGAACAAGTGTTCCTTGAGGGGGAGGTATTGATACGTGCCAAGATGTATAGGATCATGGAGAATCACAGAAAGAATCATGGAGCATAAGTGAAAGATTAGTTTCCTAGATATTAGGAGAGCTTTAGTCAACTAGTCAAGAGATTCGTTAAGATTTTAGCATTTTGTTTTATATTTTACTTATCTATCTATTATTTAATTATTAGTTGTTTTATTTTAGGTCATGTAGGTTATATATCCATTCTTTTATTTTAGGTCACGTAAGTCATGTATGCATAAGATTGTTAAGAATGGTTTATTTAAAACCACGAGGAATAATAAAATATAAACATTGATATTTATCCAAATTCTTGTCGTTTATTCTCAGCTCAAGAGAATCTTATCGATTTAGCAATTGCAAACAATCTTTGATTGGGACCTATCAAATGGTAGACGGTTAAAAACAACCGTTGGGTACTGCCTAGTTCAGGTTTTTTTTTTTTTACTTGATAAAGCAGAAGATGGTAGAGCCAATCATGTAAATATGCACAATAAATCTCTACCTCTAACTTTACTTATATTTGAAGTTAAATTTGGAGGATTGAAGATAGTAAGCTAATTATTCACTTTCCACCATAAATCCTGAATCAAAATGCAACCACTCACTCCACTTTCTCCCTCAACACTTTGAAACCTTAAACAAGAAAAAGAAAACTAGAAATGAAGAAAAGAGAATCAAATTCAAGAAGTCATAAATGTATATTAGTTATATATATTAGACGTTGGAGCACACGCGATACATGTGAATTTTTTTTTGTCTTAACAATCAATAAAATTATTTTTAGTTTTGTATATTATAAATATTTACTTAATTTTTTTATTAAATCAACCTATTAAAACTATGAGTATGGATTTTTATTTTTATTTTATTTTACTTAATTTTATGCTAGTGCACACACGATGCACATAAATTTTATTTTTTAATTTTATTTTAAAGTTATATGTGTATCATTAATTAGGTTTTTTTTATATAAAAAAAATTCAAAACCGATAAATAATGAGTAATTATTAATTAAAGGTATTTAAGTAGATAATAAATAATTAAAGAGAATTCAGATAAAATAAAAGAACATTATAAGAGTAGTTGGTAGTTAAAAGAATTTAAGAAAAACAAAAAATAAAAGGGTAAAATTACATAAATAACTTATAAAAGTTAAAAAATTACTTATTCACCACTTTCAAATTATAAGTACTTATTGGTGGATAAGGGTTATCAATGGAAAAATATAAAATATAAGAGTTTTACCGAGCAAAAAAAAAAAGTAGTACACCCAAAAAAAAAAAAGTTTAACCAAACCTTTAGGTTTGCCCTATATTAGTATAGATATATATATATATATATATGCATACACCCATAGCTATAAGAGCTCAAGAGAGTAAGTAGGGTGGTTAGGACAGTTTGGGTGGTGGCTTTAAGGGTGGCTAATGACCCTAAGTACATGGCAATGGTAAGTTATAGGAAACCCACTTGGGAGGGAAAAGTCTTTGTTGTCCATATATGCGTTTACACAACAGGCCATCCAAACATAGGTTTAGACAATCTTTGCGCAGCTAGCTATCCTTACATGGGTCTGCATACTCAAGGTAATATTTACCAAAAATGCCCCTAAGTCATATTAATCAATACCAAGCAATTAAGGCACAATATGCAATTAATGCCCAAATCAGATTTTTCAAATAAATGATCTTACTAATTATAAGTTAGTCTTAATTTAAATTACGGATTATTATAAACCGAAACCACCCATTTAATATATTAATTAAAGAATTAGAAAATGGAAGAGATTGATAATCTAAAACAGTATTTTCACATCTGTCACTGAATCATGAGAATAGATATTAAACAAATTTATGGATAATAGTAGCGATGTAAATTTATAAAATAATGAAATATCATTTGTATAGTAAAAAAGAGACTAATCAAATAAATGCACATAAGTGTGGCACAAATAAAGTAAAGTAAAATGAATAATGATTTTTAGGGGGGAAAAAATCTATCTAGACATTTCGTAAAACACCTAGAAGCTATAAAATCAAAAGTGTCAAAGAAAATAGGTTCAACTCTTTAACAAGCATACAACAATTCAAAGTGAGGATTATGGAACATGCTAACAATTTGAATTTAATTCATTAGCAATTCTCAATCATAACTCCATAAAATTCATTGGTAAGAATAATTGAATTTAATTTCAATTAAATAGCCATTGGGTTATTAACAAACTAATAACAAACTTTAATTTTAGCTTTGCCTAATTAATTTATATGGCTATTTCTGCAAATATATGAAAAATGAGAATCGATCAATTTTAGAGAAAGCACAAAGTTGGAAAACCTAGAAAACCATAGGATTCAATATGTGAAATGAGTTTGAGCTTAATAAATATAGGAGTATAAACAGAATTCTAGTCACATATCGAATATGAATATACACTCAACACTAGAACTCTATATCCTTTTAGCAAAAATAGATTAAAAAAAGATGCATATGTAAGAAAGATTCAAAAGATGAAACCAACCATTCAATGATTTAATAGATTAAAAGAGATTCAAAAATAATATTACCTCAATTGAAACATCACATGACTTATCTTCAAGTATTCTCTCAAATTTGTTCCTTCAAACTACTCTAAAAATATTACACTTACAAAAATTATAATTAATTAATAGAATTGAAAACTCTAAGTGGGAGAAGAGTAAAAACCTCTCTTTTCCATCTAAACTACTCCCAAAACCCTAAAACTAAGTATCATCGCTTACGAAGTCCTAGATGTTTATATAGTTTCCCATATCAAAATTACTATTTTGGAATGAAAATTGCAAATTTCTAAAATTCAGATCGGGTCGTCTAGACCCATGTTGAGATGCGAGAATGCTTCTGGTAGATTTCAATAAATTTTGGCTAAGGCAAGGTTGGCATGTCTATTTAGTACCATCCCGTCTAGAAAATAGTCCAAATGGCACTTTTGGCCAACCGTCCAGATAAGGATCTGGACGATGCACCAAATTTTAGAATCCCCATTGCAGTTCTAAACTGCCCTGTTTTGATATTTCAGCAACTTAGGCCACAGTTTTGGGTTCTAAAACTCATAATATGCCATTATAAATTCATATGAACATTTATAAGTCATATATACATGTTTAGGAACATAAAATGTAAATTTAATTGCTTGATTTGTGTGACTCTAATCAACTAAATTTTAAGTATAATCAATTTCACGCTTCAAACACGGAAAAATACTTCTACTTAAAATTAATCCTACATAGGATCATTCTAGTTCAAATTGAAGACATGAAACACATTTTGGGAGGTTCATCATCTTTCTTCAATGAAGAATTCCGTAACCAAGTTTAAGAAGGGGAAGAAAATGAATTCTGAAAATTGGATTCAAGGAGCTCAACGACTTGTAATCTAGAACGTTGATTTTAAATTTAATGGTTTAGATGTATTCATATTTACTTTCAATTAAAATAGTGTGAATGCATTAGGACTATTAGATTAAAGTCCAAAAGTTCACAATTAATGTCACGGGACTGATATAACAAACTATGTTAGCCTCCCCATTTGCCCCAAAATCACTCGAATCTGAAATCACCAAGATTTTCTTTCTCTTCTTCTTCCTCGAACACCACCCCTTCTCCAAATAACACTCGAAATTTTTAAAGAGCACTCAAACCTCACTACTTTTTGGATGCTTTAGGAGTATTTTATTCACTTAAAGGGTCCTTATATTGGAAATGTATGGAAGTGATTAAAAAGTGTTGATGGACAAGACAAGCTCCATCTCCTAAACTTCAAAGTCTCTAAAATAGGACCAAGAATGCCAAATGGGTGTCCGGATCCATAATTGTTGATGTATTCCACTATTTAAAAAATAATAATCAAAAGAAATATAGAAGAATGAATGGAAGAAAAAATGGTTTATAGAGAATTAACTGAAATCCACTATTCATGAATCAACTCGATGAGTGATGAGGTGAGTTAAAGGTGAGTTGGATGATGGGTTGATCTATGAGTAAATGGGCTAGGGATTGTTTCAATTAAAAGTCTGGAAATTTCGCATTAAACTCCCATATAGAGTATAATCAAATCCCTAACAAATTTTATCATTCCAAAAACTTTTAAATCCTCATTTTTTTTGAATTTCCACCGTCACAAATATAATCACCAAATACAAATAAATTATTTAAGGAGAAATAAAATTTAGATTATTAAACATTATCACTTATAACACATTCCAGTAACTGATTCACTAAAAATGAGCCATTTATTACATTTTAAATCAAAAATTATAAAATGAAGTCTTAACTAAAGGAAACTAAATCGAATTCCTTGAGGCACCTTTTTTGAAATTGTCAAATGACAACTCTAAACATCTCATTATGATCCTTAGAAACAATCAAAGGCAAAAAAGAAGAAACAAACAAAAAGTGTGATAGTCTAGTCACATCTTTGAAGAGCTTGACTCCTGTGCCGATCAATTCTAACCGATCACCCCGACCCACGCACAACTGACCGCAACATATATGTATCAATTGGAGATAATTCGATAATTTAGAAGCAAATTTAAAACAAAAAACCAAGACCCTATTAACCAAATCATAATACTCGAATGATGCACTTCTAATCCTAATTCAACTTACATGCTCAATCATGCGTAACATAATCTATTTCAATATTTTATGTTTATAAATCTCAATAAGCATAATTAATTTCTATTAAGGTCATAATTGAATTACATTCATTCCATATTAACTTAGCTACAGTAATCTCATACTTAAATATACCAAAACAACAAAATTTAAGATCTTCTTTTCAAACGAAACAATCCGTCATGCGAATAGAGAATCATCGAAAAAATTAAAACTCTATTTGAACATAACCCACCATTCTCCAAATGCACTAGTTGAAAAACCAACTATCTTTTGAATTGAAGGACCTTACCAACCGAACTATAAGTACAAAAAATTTTGGATTTAAAATCACCTAAACTCAACCCTAATAAATAGCAATCCAATAACTAAACCATAAACCATCAATATATACAAGCAGTGGTGGAGATAGGTATGACAGAGTAGAGGCAATTTCCCCCATTCATTTTTTTGAAAAAAAACATTGTTTATATATATTTTGAACCAACTAGATTTGTATTTGCCCCTACCCATTTTCACTATCTTTTCTATCTCCACTACTACATACATGGATACCTGATCAAAGAGTTTAATGACATGATGTATAGCATTAATATACAAGTTTTAAGTATGGATCATGATGTTGACCTAAGGTTTATAAACTTAGTTTTATACTTGAATTTAAAGATAACAATATTGAATTAAAATTTCACACTTAATTTTAAGATAAACATTGTATGAAATGTTATAATTAATTTTGATTTGATAGATTCAAGATAATATGCTTGAAAGAGATTGATATTATTTTTCAAGTACTTTTAAACAATTTGGATGAAGAAACAAAAGAATATCAATGGTTTGATTAATGGAAATCGAAGTAAGATGAAGATTTGAAGTAGAGAGTTAACTCAGATAAATAGACAAATCAGAAACACATTAGCATATGGATGATGTCTAAAGCTCTAAAAGTTCAATTTTCATGAAATTTTAATATAGTAAACTAGACTTCCATATTTACAACTTCACTAAAGAGAAGTTTTGTAGATCCAAGGTTAAAATGTCCAAAAACGATCTAAAGATCAATCATTACAGAAGAAGTTTCAATTCTAAATTTTGGAGCTAGGCTCAGTTTTTTAATATAACTCATACTTTATAGTTTTAAAAATTCTGTTTTTTGTTTTTTGAAAATAAAACTTATAAATCTACAACTTTCTAGTTTAAGTTTCTTCAAATTCAAAAAATATCATGGTCAGATAGTAGTTAGAAACACAAATTCAGATTGTCAGAAAAAACTATCTGGAGCTAGTCTCGATTCTGAGACTTTATCTGAAGATCTAACCGTTAGATGAAGCTCCAATTTGGCTAGATGATAGTTGACTTCTATATCTACAAAGTCATTATGTGAATGTTAGATATAAAAGTTATAAGGGTAAAAAACGGTCACAAATATATCTCTAAAAATCTAAATTTAAAAGGCAACATTGGAAGTAAGGAAATTCAAATTCTTTTAAGAATAAAAGTTTCTTTTTATTTAGTAACGTCCATTTGGGAATTTTTTGTCTTATAAATAAAGTCTCAAACTTAGATTCAACGAGAAGAAAAAAGCAAGAAAGAGTTGCTCAAAAGGAAAAACAAGAACGTTCATCATTTTGCAAGGTTGAGTGATATCTTCCTACACTTATGCTTTATATTTCATATTCAACTTGTAAGAGTTTATTTCTTTGATTAAGTGTTAAAATCATTGTTGCTATCGTAAGAAAGGAAAATTTATAACTTTTTCTAATTTATGAGAATTGGGTGAGTTCTTATTAGTTTCGGTGCAAATGTTATAACCAAGATAATGGATATTCTTTCGAAGAGACATGCAGAGTGATTTGAGAATAAAATTACTTGATGTGAGTGATTTGATGATAAAATCACTTGGTAAAGTTTCTAGTACCTTGGAAAGCTAGTATGTAACACATTTTTCAAATGATAGTAGAGAAATATCAAGGAAAACCTTGGGGAATGGACATTGGTAACGTTGAAACCAAATCATTATTAATTAATTATGTTTTCTTCTTCTTTTTTCTCTTTATTTATTTATTTCAAACACTAACATTCACTCTTTATCCCAAAATATTAATTATTTAATTGTTTATATTATTAAGAATATTCTATATTTGATTGTTCCTTTTATTTTGACATATTTATTTTAGGAGTTGGAATTTTTATTTGTAAAAACTTTTTTAAACAACGCTATTCACCTCCTCTCTAGTGTTGCTACGTGGAACAACACATGAGATTTTCATAACACATATGTAACTCAACACAAATTCCATATTCGGGAAAATCAACTTTAGATCAGACAATGACAACAAATAAATACCTATAAGTGTGCTACCTACCTCCAGTTCAAAAAAAAAAGTTAGAGAAAATGAAAATCACCAAATGGCTTCAAAACATTGAAGACGTAGATCTCCTTCTATAGTTACAACTAAGGATAGTAGTAGGTCGGATTAGGGTTAGGTATTATCTCTACCATCTCTAAACCCATCAGGTTAAAAAAAAAAAAAAAAATTACCCAGACCAGGTGGATATCCAACGAGTATTATTGATTGACTATAATCTCCTAACCCACCGAATAATCAGATACCCATTAGGTAATCGGGTATACATAATTTTTAAATATGAAGCGTTTACATAGAAAAATATGGATTAAAAAACTATTTAAAAATAATAACTTTATAAATAATTTTACATCTTAAAAGGCAAAAAAAAAATCTTTAAACAATAGTTTTTAAATATTTTCTACTTAGCAAATTAAATTTATTGTATTACTTTTATAAAAATCAATTTTTTTTAAAAAACAAATCTTATATTTGATCTTGTTAAAAATCAATATTATAATTAGGGGGGAAGAATTAATGTCCATGTGCTTCGTTAAATCAAAAACTAAATATCAAATCTAAGATAAATTATTTGGTATAAGAATCTTGAGTTATTTGGTACTTTTTTATGGATCTTCGTTCTTTGAACACTTCATCTATATAATTTAATATCCAAATAAATAATATTATCTGCATAAATTTGGATATTTAATAACTTCGGCGGATAATCAAGTAATTTGAATGGTATTGGGTTTAATACCTATCAGGTACCCTATCATTAGAGTAATTAGAACAAGTTCAGATAATACTTGTCAAGTAAAGTACATATACTATCTCTTAACTCGAACCGATGGGTATTTTATTTTATACCCCGAACCTGCCTCGTTACCCATAAAAGTTAAAAATACCCACACTTAATTATATCTGAATGAAAAGGGTACCTATCGGGATAGGTTAAAATTATCATCTCTATTTACAATTAGGGATGGCAATGAATTAGATCAGGGACGAGTATTAACTATACCATTCTGAAATCCGTTGAATACAAAAAATGCACGGACTAGACAGATACCTTATGGATATTTTTCATTGGATATCATCTTCTAACCTATCGGGTAATTGGGTACTCATAACCTTCAAATGTGAGGCGATTATATCAAGAGCAATGATTAAAAAATTCTTTGAATACAATTATTTTATAACTAATTTTACATCTTAAAAGACTAAAAAAATTATCTTTTAATAAAAGTTTTTATATATAGTTTACTTAATAAAATTTATTATGTTACTTTTATAAAAAAATTATCTTTTAATAAAAGTTTTTAAATATAGTTTACTTAATAAAATTTATTATGTTACTTTTATAAAAATAAAATTTAGAACAAATCTCATATTTAATCTTATCTTAAATCTCTACTATAATTAATTAGAGAGAGAGATAGAGAGAGTTTATGTCCATTTGTTATTCGGTAACCAAATTTTAAGTCTAAAATCTTTGATATTAATTAAATGGACTCTGTTTTTTGAACATTGTATATATCTATCTATCTATATATATAATTTAGTGTCCATATTAATGGTACTATTTACATAAATTTAGATATTCGATAATTTAGACCGGTGATCGAGTAATTTACATGAGTAATCAAGTAATACTCTTAATAAATGAAAAATTGCTACAAGTAATTTGGATGGTAATTGGGTAATTAGAGTAGGTTCAAGTATTACTCGTCCGACACATTACATTTACTTTTCCCATATTTAAACCTTATGGTTTTTTTGTTATATGCTAACTCAACCCATTACCCATTAAAATTAAAAATAAATGTATTTATCAAATCAGAATCGATTTGGGACTTGTCGAGGCACGTTTCAATCTCTATAGATTAGCTATATGTATTGATTAATGTTTCAAGATTACAAAAATCAATCTATCTCTCTCTCTGGGCGTGCTTGGCCAAAAAAAAAAAAAGCAAAGAAAAGCTCTCACTCTCCCCCTCCTCCTCCCTCGCCTTGGCCATGAAAAAATTGCAAACCCACAAAACAGAAGTGGATCAAATTCAGCCTAAAAATTAAAAAACTAAAACAGGTCACGAAATCTAAATCAAATCTCAAGGTCAAAAATTTTAATTTTTATAATATATAAATAATAAAATTCTATTTTAATATATTTTATGCCAAACCTTAAGCAATTTATAGGGTCTTGAATTTTTTTTTATTATTTTACATGTGTGACTATACTAAAAATCTTACTTGCATATTTTTTAATTTATATAAACATAAATAATATTTAAATAATAAAAATTATATTTTACTGTCTTTTATGCCCAACCTCAAGCAATTTGTAGGTTCTTGAATTTTTTTTAAAATTTATCATAAATAACCTTAAAAACATTTTAAACTCCAGTAATAAAAAAAAAAAACCCACTTTAGAAAGTCTAAAAACCCACTTTAGAAAGTCCGAAAACCCAACTCGTTGACGTTAAACCCTAAAAGGGGGTTTTTCCTTAGAAAATATCTCGTGGCCGTTCATCGAACGCTAATGCGGAAGCGATCAAACCTTTTGGATCCCCTTACAAATCCCACCTTCGAGTCTCTCTGAAACCTCTTCTCTTTTCATTTCCTTCCATCTCGAGTTTTTAATCTTCCAATAATGGCCGAGCCATCATCGGAAAACCAGGCCAAGACCCGTCTCTACCACCCATACCAAGAACTCAACGTTCCAATCCACAACCTCTACAACCTTCCGACCTCCCCCGAGTACCTCTTCGACGAAGAAGCCGCCGTCCAGCGCCGCTCCTGGGGCGAGAACCTACAGTTCTACACCGGCTGCGGCTACCTCTCCGGCGCGGTTATCGGCGCCGCCAAAGGGTTGGGGGAGGGCCTGAGGGCGGCGGAGCCCGGGGACACACTCAAGCTCCGGGTCAATCGGGTGCTGAATTCCGGCGGCCAGACCGGCCGGAGGTTCGGGAACTCGCTCGGCGTCGTGGGTCTGATTTTCGCTGGGTTGGAGAGCGGGATTGTGCACTTGAGAGGGACCGATGATTTGTTGAATAGCGTGTTCGCTGGATTGGGAACCGGCGCTCTTTACCGGGCGGCGGCGGGGCCCAGGTCGGCGGCGATTGCCGGGGCGATCGGTGGGTTGGCAGCTGGAGTGGCGGGTGCAGGGAAGCAGGTGATGAAACGATATGTACCCATATAGTGAGAACTCAGTCGTTTTATTCTCTCTCTTGAATGTGGAGGTTTTTCTATTTGAATACATCGTTTTAGGGGAAAAAAAAGTTTTTTTCTTTTTTTCTTTTTTTTTAAGGAGAAATTGTGTGGTTGGCTAGATTTGGTTAGTGCTATATTTGTAATCCAATTTGTTGACTTCTCTTTGTTCTTCTTTTAATTGGGAATTATGAACTCTGTTGGTTTGATTTTTGAGTTGAAATTTTTTCAATAACTTGTGCCATATGTTAGATGCCTTTTGGTATATAAATTGTACACATCTGAGTAATCTACTTATTAGGTTTACTCTCTTCTCTTCAACTTTATGTGATAATCTTAATTAATTGAATTGTATTACAACCAGTGGTGGATCTTTTTTTTTGGGGGGGGGGGGGGTTGTCACCAACTAGCTTTGAAAATTCTTGTAGGTCTGGTTTTATTTTAGCAAAAATTTTGAATTCCCCTTTAATTTGATTAGGCTTGCCCTGCCTAAATTTCTTAATTGCTCCCCCTTGTGTATAACTCTTCAACTTCACTTCTCCAAGCATCAAATCTTGGATTCACTATTGATTACAACTAATGTGTAATAAATGTGGATGTTTGTTGGCCTTTTGGTAGAGTCTAATTTAAATTTTGGTATACAGTGAGATCTCGTGGTGATTTTTTTATGTTATCTGTTTATCTTGATGGTATGGAATTAAGTTCATAATTGGTGGCAAAGTTTGATGACAAAGTTGGGAAAGTTTTAAGAATAAATTGTCAATATATATTTGTCATGAGAGCAGAATTATTCTGTAACTTTTGTGTTTTTTTAGTACTTAGCTGATGTGTCTGATAAACCACTTGTACATGTAGGCAGTGTGTGTTTGTGGGATTTAGGGAAGGGATTGGATTGGTAATCCTATGAGTTCCACAAATCCATTGTTTGATAACAACAAAAATAGAAGGGATGAGCAATCCCTTTGGATTGCTAATCCCCTAAAATGGGGTATTTAGTTGGGGGGTGTGGTATTATTTATACCCCACTCTCAGATTTACTTCCCGTCAAAATTCAAAGGTCTAAAATTATTTCCTGTCACCTCTCATATCAAATTATATCTCTTATTCCACTTATGGGTGTGTTTGGAGTTGTATAAAATTATATAAATCTATAAAAGTGCCTCGTACTTTGTGTTGTGAGTAGAAAATTTAAATTTTATAATCTCGTAATTCATGTTTGTGTAAATTTGTAGAGTTTTGTTTTACTCCAAACAACCTCTATATCCCATCAAACAAATACCAAAAAGCTAATCCCACATAAAAAAATTAATTCCATGTTATATGTAATTTCATATATTATCCCATAATATTATTTATACTTCATCATTCAATCCCTCCAATGAAACATGCCCGTAATTGCATAAAATTATACTTCAGGTCATTTGGGTGTAATTTGTACCTAGAGATTCACTATGTCCAGTCAGATAATGGTGGTGTTTGGATGGTAAAAAAAAAAAGAGTTGAAAAAAAGTTAGTAGAAGTTGGAGTTTTTTGTTTTTTTTTTTTTGGTGGTTGTTGGTAAACTAAACACCCTTAATATATCCAGGTGAACATTACTATGGAGAGAATACGGGATCTGTGTTGTTTATTTGTTTCTTCACTTTGCTGTGTGGTCTATGGTTTTCTAATTTAATTGTGATTTTGAATAAGATCAAATTTGAAATGTTTTGATGGAATCAAATTTTCCATCTAATAATTGATTTTTTTCTGTTTTTTTCTTTGTTTTGGTCGTGTGTGTTGATATTATGAAATAATAATAAAATTATTCATCCCTCTAATGTTTTGAGCTTTTTAGTTGAGATGGTAGCTATAAGTTTTAAGTTGTGAATTTGCTCATGCATGAAAATTATTGAGTCTGCTCTGTAACAGTTTGATGTAGCGATGTGCGGCGGTTGGGATGCTTTTGGTGTTCTATTCTTATGGCAATAGTGAGGCAGAGTAATTACTTAATTATGGACTTGTAGTTACAAACTTCATCTATTTCTATACTTCTTGAAGAATAATCTATAACTACTGCTCATATAGATTATTCCTCGTATTAGAAGAGTAATACAAGTTGGTTAAATTATAGTTTGCAACTTCACTTTTTAATTGTAACAATGAGTGGTATGAAGGCATCAGATACTCTTCTAATGTGTAGTATTATAAGGTGTGGTAACCCTTCTCCATTTTAGAGTGGAGAGGATCAAAAATTGAAGAAAAAAGAGTTGCATCAGATACTCTTTAAATAGAGTAATGATGTATTATATCTGCAATGCTACTCCGCATTTGAAGTAGGATTGTTCACTTCTCCTGTCCCTTTTATTGGGGGGAAATGATTATTTAATATTTTTGAGTTTTTGTTTCGATTAGAGATGCTTATGTCGAGTATTGTTAGATAAAGAATCTCTAATATATAGAAATGATATATATATATATTGTTATTATATTTGGAGAATATGTAATGTGTTTGGAATAATAAAAAGTGAGATAAATTGTGGATTCAACAAACCATATAGAGCCTTGTCTAGAGGCATCAAATATTCTTCTGATGTGAAGTAGTATAAGATGTGGTAGCCTTTACTCTTCTCCATTTCATAGGAAGGATCAAAAATTGAAGAAAACAATAGTTAAATCAGATTATCTACAATGCTACTCCACATTTGAAGTAGCATTGTTCACTTCTCCAGTCCCTTTTTATTGGGGAAATGATTATTTAATATTTTAGAGTTTTTATTTAGATCAGAGGTGCTGATGTCGAGTATTGTTAGGTAAAGAGCCTCTAATATGTAAAAATGATACATATATATATATATATGTATGTATTGTTATTATATTTTGGAGAATATGTAACAAGGTCTAAAGGCACCCGATATTCTTCTGATGTGTAGTATAAGATGTGATAGCCTTTACTCTTCTCCATTTTAGAGTGTAGAGGATCAAAAATTAAAGAAAACAAGAGTTACATCAGATTATCTGCAATGCTACTCCACATTTGAAGTAGCATTGTTCACCTTTCCAGCCCCTTTTATTATTGGGGAAATGATTATTCAATATTTTAGAATTTTTGTTTAGATAGAAATACTGATATATTGTTCGATAAAGTCCGTAACATAGAGATGATTTTTTTTTTATTATTATTATTATGAGTACGTTTAGATTGATAAAAAGTGAGATAAAATAAAATAAGTTTGTGAATTCGTAATTCTATAATGAAATGAATAACTTTTAAAAAATTTTAAAAATTTTAGAAAACACACCTTATATTTTGGAGATTATGTTAGGAGTGATTGGTTCGGTTGCCATTAGATTTTAATTTATTTCAATATCAACCCTTCTCTCTTGAATTTCGTCAACGCATCAAGATGACAAGCCTGAAGAGGCATTTGGTAAAAATAAAAATAAATAAATTAAAAAAAAAAAAACTGAGGTGGCGCAAAGTGCCGTTCACCCTACGATTAAGGACGAAGGGTTAACGGTGACTGACTTTTTATTTTTCATTGGATCCAACAGAGTCTGTGTGGTCATTTTCCAGCCCATGAGATGGCGAAGTGTTGAAATGTTCATGGCTAGGAACTTGGTTTTCTAGGCTATGAAAGAAAATGTTGAAGGCGTAACGTCTGTAATTGGGTTTAGTTTAAATCTGTTTCTGCTTACATACCTTTATTGATTGATTGATTTTTTTATTATTTATTTAATTATTTATTTATTTATTGTCCAGCCGTTATTTAAATAAAAAACATAAGAAATGCTGTCCACTTGAATATAGTTGTTAGAATACTATTAATGAAAGTATATTTTCATTTTGTTTTTCTTTTTTATTATATTTTAGTTACCCTAGTCAGAAAATACGCTTTTGTTTTGCATTTTCTATGATATTAGATTTAGTTAGAAAACGCAATATAAAAATGTGTTTTCTGCTTGTATTGAAAACTCATTTTTGTAGTGTGTTTTATTAACATCACATTTCCCTACACAAGCTTGTTTAAATACCAAATTCAATTGCACAAAATAAAATTCACATTAACTT
>QLOD02000009.1:18278151-18289460 GCA_003260245.2 Sideroxylon spinosum
CATCTGCCCACCTCCATTTGGCCTGGAAACAGAGTCATTATGAGAAGATTTACACATGAATTCATGGAGAACAAAAAATGCATTGATCGTCAACATGATATATTACACCGAGGACAAAAGATTGGGAAAACAATGACAAAAAGAAGATATGACCAATTCACTACCTTGAAAACTAAATCATACTACTAAAGCCGTCTCATTCTGCAGCACATAATTAACCAAATGCACGAAACTGGTTCTTATATATCCACTATGTATTATGGAGAGAGAGTGACATGGCTAGCAATATAAACCGATTAGAAACCATCAAACTACCGATCTCCGCTTGCTCCAGAAGGGCTCGAGCCTCCACGAATCCGCTTCTGCAGATGCTCCAAGCTGGCCACGCGCTGCATCGAAGCTGTCCTGTCCATCTTATTCCCAACAACTGCTGCAGTTGAAGGGTTCGGCTGCACATTATCTGCTGCTGAAGCAATGTCCAGAAAACCATTCTGATGGATTCTCGGATCATGGCTTGACATGTGATTGTTCGGAGCAGATTGATAGAACTGCTGCTTCGGATCGTCTTGTTGTACAGAAACTGCAGCATCTGCCGATGTTTCAGAAGGGCTGCTGCTGGCAAATGATGGCATGCCCATTGTGGATATCTCGGACATGGCTTGCAACAGTGGATTCAGCCCGGTAACTCTTTTGACAGTCACCTCCGCCATCTTCACCTGTAAATAAAATAGAAATATCAATTTAAAGGGTGTTTGGAAGACAAAAAATCAGAAAATGTTATATACGTCAGTCACTTTTTGGTATTTAGAAGGCAAACTCAAACTTTCTGACATAATCTGTTCAAACGTAGTCTTACCTACTTGTTCCAATGGTTTTGATAAAAAAAAGTTGACACAAATAGACAAAAGTTGGTAAAAAGCTGACAAAATTTGGTAATGATTGGCAAAAGTTTAAAAAAGTCGATAAAAGTTTGTAAAATTTAGAGTATTAAAATAAATGCAAGGAAAACAAGAATAGCCAAAAGTAGATAAAAGCTTAGAAAAGTTGGTCTTCCAAACAGGGCCTTACTACCTTTTGTTTTGTGCCGACAATCTCTTTACACTAGACATACGTAAACATGTACACAAGGTAGCTATTTTCTCACAAGAATGCTTTGCAACCAACAATTTCTCCAATAAAAGAAAAAAAAAATTAACTCAACTTTCGTTACAAGAAATACTTTTACAAGAAAATATTTTGTACGTTTAGTTAGGAACAAACGGAGCCCAAATAAAGCATAGTAGGAAATATCAATTCACTACTTTTTTATTTTGCGCCAACTTAAAAAGTATGTATCCGAATACAGACACGGAATACGGATATGATATAGGAACAGACATGACAACTTAAAAAAAAAAAAAGGATACAAACACGGTCAAGATATAGCCCAAAAATATAAATTTTGTATATTTTTATTAGTTATATACATAAATATAACATCAACAACAAAACGAATTTAATATACAATTCAATATACAAACTATAACAAAATATAAGTTTTAAGATTTTATAATTTTAGGAATTTTGACTGCTCAAATCTAGATTTGTCTTAATAATAAATTTGAAGAAAAAATGATAATATAATCGAACACGTCATGTGATGTGTCCGACACATATCTTGAAGTGTCTGAGGAGTATTAGCGTCCGATACGTATCGAATACGGATACAACATCCATTTCGAAGTATCCATACTTCCTAAGTGCCAGCAATCTCTTTTCATTAGACATACAGAGACATGTACACAAGGTACCTATTCTCTCACTAGAATGCTTTGCAACCAATGATTTCTCCAATAAAAAGAAAAAAAAAATGAACTCAACTCTTGTAACAAGAAAGGCATATATAGGGAAAATATTTTCTAGGTTTATGTAAGAACCAATTGAACCGAATAATGTATGTCAAGAAAAAGTAGCCGAGTGATTAACCTTTATTTATTTATTTTTTTTATGGGTGTCCTTCAGTGAACAACATACCTTAGCCCTTAATGTTTCGACGTCAGCTTTTAAAACTCTGTTGTCAACAGCTGATTCATTGTACTTTTGACTTATTTCCGCAAGACGCTTCAGCAAGGAAGAGTTCTCAACCCGTAATTGAGAAACCTAAGAAGAACCATAACTGCGTATTATAAAAATCATATTATATAAGCTGTAACAAGAAGTTAATATAAAAGGGAAGGGATCAAACCTGCGTTTCAAGCTCAGTCAAATGGGCTTGCTTTCTTCTCCTCGAGCGTCTAGCTGATTCTCTATTGGAAAGCATTCTGCACGGCAGCAAATAAATCAAATGAAGAGAATTGAATTGGCAATTAGGGGTGGAAATGAATTGAGCTTTTTTTGAGCTATTTGAGCTTGGCTCAAAAAAAAACTCGGTTCGAATTCAATTTGTGACTAATACAAGCCCCTGTGGCCCATGAGTTAAACAACTTTAAGAGCCCTTAGACAAACACTATCGCCTATCATGTCCTTGTGCACCTTAAATAGTTATCGAAGCCTAGTATGATCTGTTGGGAAGCCATTGCAGAGAATGTTCATCTCACTGAAATTTTTAACAAAGATATACATCTCTTAGATAAATTAAGAAAATATATTCAAAAAACTAATTCATTTAAACTTTTGTTTGATACATTTTGTGCAAGGCCACAGAACTTACGCTTCAGTAGGCCATGCTGCTGAACAGACTAGTTAAAAATAGATTTGACAGATCAAACAAATTTCAAATAGCAAGTTTTGCATTTTTTATCAATTATGAAAAGGAGTTCTTTGTGAAAATTCTGATAACCAAGTTTTCTGACATTCCTATATATCAAGATAGCGTGGAGTTATGTCGAACTGAAAGGAATGACAGAAAAGATTATTACTTTCAAGTAGTAGATATATAATAGGAAAATTGGAATTCATGTGTACCAATGCTGCTGACTGATTAGATCTCTTACAAATAGTTTTGAAAGACCAAACCAATTTCAACTGGCAAGTTTTGCATTTTTTTATCAATTATGAAAGGGTAACGCTTTGAAAATTCAAATAACTGATTTTTCTGACATTCCTACATGTCAAGATATAGTGGTGGATTTATATCAAACCAAAAGGAATGCCAGAAAAGATTTTACCTTCAAGCACTGGATATACTTTGGAATTCATGTGTACCAACTACAAATGATATGAATACACTTGCAATCATATAAAATAGGATACTCCCACATCTACAGGAGTCAAGTTTCTAGAAAGACCTACAAATATTAGCAATGCAGCAGTTGAAACAAAGTTACCTCCTAAAACGCTTTGCATCGGTAGGATCCCCATTCTGAGTTGTTTCTGTTTCTCCTTCAGCTTCATCATCATCTGATAGTTCTCTTGATGACCCACTTGTTGTTGACCTCACCGGGACCCCAGATTTCTTTTGCATGACTGGCAAAGAAGGAATTCCAATTGGTCCACCAGCATCCTTATCTTGTCCCTTTGATAGACCACACCCAGATCCTACATAGGTGATCAAAACGATACTGGATGACAGCATTCAATAATATGTAAAACTTGTGCAAGCCTTGTCACTTTCAGTGCTAAATCGAACAACAAAGGAGATGAGAGAATATACACATTAATAAAGATGTGGCTAAAAGGTGACCACAAATAAAATAGGGATTTAGAATTCATCAGTAAAATGTCATCATAACAATAATTATAGTAATCGCCACCAATCATCCTCAACTCCTTTCCTATACACGATGCAAATTGTGTAAGGCCTTACTATTCTACAGTCCACTTCTAATTCACACACTGCCAGCAGCTTTAACTAGAGTAACTTTAACTTGGGGTTAAATGCATTCTACTTTGACTAAATACGATAGAGATCCATGAAACCAACTTTTTTTAAAACAAAATCCTGCAGTTAGCATTCCTGGACTCTTTACTTATCTATCCCACTCGTAATTATCATTCCCTTTTTCCACAATAACTGCTATCATCTTTTATCTTGTACATAGCATTTCTCAAGTTAAATTCATTTTGGGGGGCCTAAAATTATTGAAATGATAAATATGCCCAACTAAGAATGTCTTCAAACAACTAAAATAGAAATACGAGATCAAAACATAGTACATAGTGCATAATAAATCATGTACCATCCAACCCTCTTCATTTTTCGACTCAACTAGCAATATAGGCCAAAAGAAAGTCTAAAACATTGGCATTAAAGTGAAAACCGTTATAACTTGCTTCAGTCCTTCAAATTTATTACAGGAATGAAGCAATACTTTTATTTTTATTTTTTTTTGGGAAAAAAATTATACCAAAATTTTGGGACAACAGAGGTGTACACAAAGAAATCCTTCCAGCAGTAATTAGACACTTCAAACCCAGTTTTAACCAACAAATCTTGTGTTCTGCCAGGTGCACTAGCTGCAAACTTATCAAAATCATACTTGCAGTTGCACGTTTGTTTAAGCCTGCATATGCGAACTTGATTTCAAAATGATACTAGTGGTAACTTGTGCCGTGCAGAGGCGAAGCATAATTTTTTAGATTATTAAAAATTAAAAAATTATTTAAAGAAAAAAAATCAAATATATATTTAATGTTAAACACAAATCTAAATCATTTTTCAATTCTTTGATCGTGTGGCTGTTTTTCTTTTTATCCTTTAGCTTATATCTGTGTTTTTAGTGTTCTTATCAATATAACTATTCGGAGAGAGATCAGATAGAGAGGGTGAGAGAGAGAAAATTAGAAGGGGGGAGATTGTGTAAGAGAGAGTACTAGGAGATTAATTCAAAAAATTGTAAGAATAAAAAAGGGAAAATAGAATAAAGCAAAGGGGATGCCACGTAAGATTTGGAAGCATGAGAAAAAAGGAAGTTAATTACATGATTTTAGTGTATATTTATTGGAAGGAAAATTATTACTATTAGTCCGACCAGAAATAATCCGGCTCCCTTGACTCTTGCTACAAGAATGTTATGTTTTCAGAAGTGAAAATCTCACTGAACAGGAAATTGATTTTATGAAGTTTTTGAGTCATGGAAATGACCCAGAGTAGACCAATGCCCTAAAAACAAACTCATATATTTTTGTGCATACTTTCAAAGCATATAAATAACAAATATATATATACAAACACTCAGATACAAACCTTCACCGGGAGCTTGAGATCCCAATTGTGAAGTACTAGAAGCCTGCGATCCATTGTCAGCTACAGCAGTAGATTCTTGAGTTTTTACATAAGACGCCTATTAACATGAATTAAAAATGATTACTAGAGCATTGATAACTTAGAACAAGGAAAAAGTTTAGGCAGTTTCAAAGCCAATGTGCATGACATGTAAATGAGGTTAACATTCATATATCAACATCTAAATGGATTGAAATATGAGCCAAAGAGTTACGAGGCTAACATTCATATATCAGCATCTAAATGGATTGAAATGTGAGCCAAAAGAGTTAGCAAGTTGTATAGATCTTTCCTACAGATTTGCAAGACAATTTCTAATTTCAATATTTAATGTATTAAAGCAATATAAATTTTTTTTGAAGTATTTGCACCTTAGCTTCAACCCTAGAGAGAGAGAGAGAGAGAGAGAGCAAAAACAACAAGCAAACTTCATACGACCAAAATAGATGGAAAAGGATTGAAGTTCTGTGCCCTCTTCCCATCATTGAAGCAGTTAAAAATTTCAATTGGCTTCTTTTTCTTTTTTCTTTTTTTTGGTATGATTTCAATTGTCACAAGTATGGTATTGAATGAAATTAGCTTTGCTTGGCTCCTCATAAACGGAAAGGGGTATAAACATTTAACTCGAGCAAAGCAAGAGTTTAAAAAAATTAAAGGCTTGAACTAGAAGTTTTTCAAACAGGCCAGATTTGAGATCATACAGTATGTTGGTTCGGCTCCAAGTTTATTGACCCTTAAAATGCCTCAGCTGTATTATGCAAGATTGACATATAGAAGTACTGAGGTCACAAATCCAACAGATGCAGAAAATTTTCCTAGATCTTGCAAAGGATAATATCGCTAAATATGTCACAGTAATAATATCAATAAGACCACTAAACCAAGGTATCGCTGAATTAAATAAAGCATTTCTGTGAATCCTTTTTATGAAAAAATGGAGTATGAATATACTTCTAAGAGGGGGGGGGGTAAAGAGGACAAGAAAAGCACAGCAGATGGTACACAAAACCAAAAATATCTACTTATTGAACGAAAACCAATATAATTGCTAATTCTAAGGAATAGTGGGTGAAGGAAAGTGTTTAGGACAATTAAGAGAAAATAAATCAATATAAATAATAAAGTTAGCCGAGAGCTTTTAGGAGTTAGTGGTTAATAGTCTAACATAGTACCAGCGCATGAAAATTTCCTGAGCATAGCTGTTAAATTGAGATTCATATCATGAATTATAATGCTAGAGTTGAGAACCATGAATCATATTCATATCGAATCGCATATCATAAGACTTAGTATAAAATAAAAAACGATAGAAAATTAAATATTAAAAATGTATAAGATGCTGTATTATGATAATACAATCATGTCGTCTAAGTTTTTCAATTGCTGACGAAATCTTTAGGAAACATAGGACTTACGAAGATTTAGAAGTTTGTGTTTTAGTCACTTACAAAGTCTTCAAAAAACATCAGGATACTAGAACTTCAAAATGACTTGTGTGAAAATGATTTGCAAATACTACAAGTTTTGTAGATTCCTTACGAGCCTCCCCAACTCCCCTTTTTTATTAAAAAAAAAAGCATAAAAAGGAAAAAGAATATATATTTTTTTGCAACTAGGGTCTGAGTAATCCAATCCAGATTTGGATCCACTTACCTCCTTCCGAAATAGTAAGATCCACTATGAATCAAGTAGACAATTTTGATTCACTACAATTTATCACTCTATTCAATTCAAGGTAAGACACAATCGATTACTTGTTGTATAATCTATTTATATCATAAGACTTGTATCACGAATTGTACGATTTTAACAACAATGGACTGAGTCCACACCTCATCACCAACCCCAAAAAGTCATTAGGCCCCTTAAAAAAAAAATAGTTTGGCCACAAGTAAGAGGATGTGTTGAGAGAAAATAAATCAACAAAATAAAGTTTAACCCCCCCCCCCCGGGGGGGGCCAACAGCTTAAACTAATGGTCAAACAAGAGAATTCAATACTTAAATTCATTTTGAAATGATAATAATAATTTAAATATAGAAACAAAAATAAATATTTCTGAAAAAAATCTATTGTGCATTTTCATAATTTAGCAACTTCAATAATGATGTATTGTCATAGGTACAATAATCCCTTCTTTCTTAAACATGGTTCAAAGTCATAGTTGCGGTTGCTGTATCAGCCCGAGAAACTTTGATGTGATAGCTACATTGCGGCACGATATCGAGCGATGCTCAACTTGTAGCCTTCTTTTAAAAAATTCAAAACATATAATGGAAAATTTCTAATAATTCTAAATAATAAAATAAATGCATCACATAACCAATCTATTGTTCACAGTAATTTCTATAATTTGGTTATTTGAATCATAAAAAATATTACAATTCCATTTAATAATATGAATATTAGAAACTTATTATTTTCTTAATTTGTTTCATCAAAAATACTTAAAAATTATTGAATAATAGTGTACTATTTTTCTTCAATCGGCTATTTGATTAATGTAGTATTTTTTATCGTCATTCAACTTTTTCCTCATTTGCTTTTCCAATTCCAAGTATCCACATTTGCCTTTCCAATTCCAAGTATCCCATTAAAACTAATGAATTGAAAGGAAAATATAACCAAGAAAAAAACAAATTAGAAATAGAAAGAAAATACACCAATTTAGTTTCACTTTTACTCATATATATATATACACCAGTTCTTCGATATGTCTTATTTATACTGCACTTATCTCCAGAAAATTTTAAGAGGCTCCAAAGGTAATAAAAGTAATTTAAAAAAAAAAAAAAGTGGATTTTTTTGAGTACTTATATAGAAGGAAGCAAAGGATCTATGTAAATTACATATTACAAACCTCGCAAAGGATTTTTTTTTTTCTTGAGTATATAGTATGGTTTGATTTGAATGTAATCCCATTTAATGCCTCTGTATGACAGTAAATATACAATTTATGTTTGGTTTGATCACTACATTGAAGAGGCATTAAAGTTAAACAAGGCATTGCAATATACTTACAAAAAAAAAGGTAAAAAATAAAAATAAAAGAAAAACTATACAGCAGAGAAGCCGAGAAGGAAATTCAATAGTGGAGAAGGTGATTGATGATCGGGGAGGGAGGGACAACAATGACAACTAGTCCAAAAGCAATAGTGAGGGACGGACAATGATTGACGACTACACCACATAGGTCTCTCTCTCTTTTTGCTTCAAAGGATTTGAATTGGATCTGAGAGCATCTTGCTTTTGCAATGTCTCAGACACCAAGATATCGCCGTGATTTCTCCACCTCTCGAAGTATCACCGATATCTCAGCCGCAAGAAGCCATTAACATAGTTTTAGCAATAACTCTGAACTCAAGCTGAGATCTCGACACAGCCACTCACTATGCTAAGTCGAGACATTAAGATATCGGTTATCTTAGCCGATACTTTGAACCATTTCTTAACGACAAACATGGTAACTTAACATAAGATTTACCTAGGTTTAACTAATTGAAGATAACAAATTATGAGCATTTTGAATCTTTGGAAGAATAGAAACAGGTTTCTCTTGGAACACTCACCAAAAGCATGTTTCATAACTTTCCACATATACTCGCTCTACACTACACATGGCAAGGCAACAAACTATTTTAGGAGAGTGAAACTAAGCAAAGAACCTCAATAATATTGAATCACTTCAAGGTTGAGAGGTGAGGTGAGAAGGAAGAGGAAGAGGAAGAGGAAGAGGAAGAGAATAGGTGCAAAACTAGGAGATGGAATTAGACATGCCCACAACAGAAATCATTACCACATGGTGGCTAAGGAGCTATGGTGCTTTTTGATTGCTATTTGGAGGTTGAGTGGGTTGGAGTAGGGGTTACTCAATAGGGAGGGAGAGGATGTGGTTGAAGCCCACTTAATTATACATAACATGTAGTACATGAAGAAGTGAAGTACAATATTTTAAGTAGGAATGACATTTTTCATCATAAGACATGAAAACAACTCAACCCAATATATATTTAGCCGGTTAGGGTTGAATATAAATGGGTTGGGATCATAAATGCATCAATCAACTCTTTATTCACAATTATAACAAGTTGGATACATGTCAAAAACAAGTCTAACCGTTTAACACAATTAACCACTATAATTGAAAAGGTTCATGTGGTCATGTCTTTTTCAAATTAATAGTGTATTTATTATGCTGAATTGTTAAATGTGCAAAACAAGTTACGTGCTTTATGTATTGCTCGTGTATTTTCCGTGTTGTCATGTCAAAGGAGCAACATAGTTTGTAATTTAAAAAAGTTAACAATGACATATAGTGCTACCAGTGTAATGATTTTTTATTTATATTTCTGGCCCTTGCCTACCAAAAGGAAGTAAAGTGACACAATTTCATAGTTAAGGGATTTAAATGCAAGCGTTAAGTGATACCAAATCATAGTTGAGAGGTTCTCCATGTAATTTACCCTTAAAAAAATTTGAAAATATATCTAAAAAATTTTATTTTTTATGATCAAATGGAGGAGTGCTTCGGGATCTTGTGTGATTGGAAAGTCCCCCTCAAAGTAAAAGGAAAATATTATAAGGTAATAATAAGACCAGCGTTGTTTTATGGATCAGAGTATTGGGCAATAAAGGATAATCATGTTCAGAAGATGAAAGTTACGGAGATGAGAATGCCAAGATGGATGTGTTGGATCACAAGAAGAGATATGATTAGGAACGAGGAGATCAAGGGCAAAGTAGGAATAGCACCGATTGAAGATAAAATGAGAGAAAATCATTTAAGATGGTTCGGTCATATTAAAAAATACGTTCAATAAAGGCACCGGTTAAAAGGTGTAAAAGCATGAAGATTATCAGGAGTAGGAGTAAAAGAGGGAGAGAAGTTAGAAAAAAACTATTAAATATGACCTTACCTTCATGAATTTAACGGAGGACATGACCCTAGACAGATTTAATTGGTATCGTCAAATCCATATAGCCGACCCCTCGAAGTGGGAAAATGCTTAGTTTGGTTTGGTTTATTGATCATAGAGAAATGAACTAAATTCCGTTCATCAAATCACCAAATCTTTGATCAAAAAACACATGATGAACGAAGCAATAGCACTGAAATTGGGAAACATAGGGTTGAAGGAGAAACAGGATCCTAGTCCCACGAAAGTGGGGATACCAGTTACCACTAGACTCACTATTAGCAATTTTGTCCCAAGTATCTATGTGTTCATACGTACATATAAATATGCACACATACCCCCAGAGGAGTATGTGTATAAAATTCATATAGATCCAGCATCTTAGATAATTGAAACAAAAACCGTTGAAACTATGGAAGATGTGACATTGTTTTTCACATATCCAACCAAATCGAACAAAATTTACGAAAAGGACAAATAAAAGTAGAAAGCTGGATATGGAGGCACTAAAATCAAATCAAACCAACTAATCAACGAAAAGTATAAATGCTTTGTTTGGCGGCTGAAAAAAAGGCGAAGGAAACAAAGGAGGGAATCGAACAAATTGAGATTTCAGATTTGGCGTGGCGGAGTTGAGCTCAGCATTGGGCGTAAATGCATGACATCATCATTTCACGAAATTCGCAATTACTCAACTTTCCGGGAAACCAAACCAAACAAACAGACGTACCCGAGTCAAAGCGACGGCAGCGCAGGCCAGATTGAGGCGGCTCTTTAGGAATTCCTGGTACTCATCGGAATCGACGGGAATGTTCGGAGGAGGACCCGAATTAAACGACGCCGTCGCAGGAGTCGTCGTCTTCTGGCGTTGAAGCTGAGGCGGCTGATCCTTTATCTCGATGACGTCGTTCTCGGATCTCGCCGGCGACCCGCCGCCGCCGCCGCAAGAAGAGGAGGAAGGAGGGGAAGATTCGGATGTTTTCTTGATGTTGTTGGAGGTAGGGTTGGTGCGGGCCTCCTGGAGAAATCTCTGGAAGGCCCACTCGGATGAGCTCCGATTCATCATATTAGAGGAAGACGGAGAAACTGTTTGATTATCGGATGCTCCGCCGGGTAGCGGCGGTGACCAAAAATGGTCGCCCATATCGTCCACTGAAAACACCCTATCCATCTCTCTCTCCAAGGTTTTTG
>QLOD02000009.1:18582628-18638465 GCA_003260245.2 Sideroxylon spinosum
ATAAAATTTTCTAGTTATATAAGGGGTTTTTTTGCCCACAAAGAATTAAGTATGCTTCACCATTCTTAAATTTTTTGCGACTTAGCTTTTGCTTTGCCACAACACTACTTGTTTGTAAATACCAAACAGAATTTAAAAAAAAAAAAAAAAAGCATATTTACAAAAAGAAACGGCCCCTTTTTTTTAATTTTTTTAATTTATTTATTTATTATTTTTTTTTTTTTTATGTGTGAATTGTTATGCCTGCAATAGAGGATTAGCTCTTTACTATTAATGCAACTCCTGTTTTTTTCTCCTTTATTTTCTTAAGTTATTTGTCCAAAATAATAATGGCATCCAAATACCCCAAAATATTGCATAATATAATTGTTCAAGCCAACCTCAAAGTGGGTCCAAATTGACATGGAAACACAATCAAAGTATTTCAACTTCATACCACCCTTGTCAAAAGAACAGTGACTCAATCGCTTTACAGGGGAACAATGAAACAGGATCATAATAAGATGCATTGATATAATGAAAGCAGCTTTACTTACCACCAATTCTTGAAGTAATGTTCGAAGAATATTTTCCAACAATTGATTCTCATCTTGGACTAATTTTATTTGTTTCT
Organism: Sideroxylon spinosum; assembly: GCA_003260245.2. Lineage (NCBI taxonomy): Eukaryota > Viridiplantae > Streptophyta > Magnoliopsida > Ericales > Sapotaceae > Sideroxylon > Sideroxylon spinosum. The sequence continues at coordinate 18,583,242 of QLOD02000009.1, forward strand.
GTCAAGGCAAATGTAATAAACCTAGTGAGATCAAATCAATCAAAATTACAAATAAACAACTAGACTTTCATCACAGGAGTGTTTATGCATGTGTGTTGTGAATCAACAAAATCCTAATGTATCTTTATTACTTTTTTTAAACGCAATGTTCTGGGAAAATTTTTTACTTGTTGGTGCTTTTTTTTTGTTTAATTTGATAAATTTTAGTTGCTAGTGATTATTAGGTACAAGAAAACTCAAATTTCTTACTCAAAAGTAAACACAAGCTATGACCAAATCATTCACAAATGTATATCTCGATCAAACCATGCTCTAAATCATATTATAAACTTTGACGAAGTTTTCAAAAGACTATTAAGATCATTAGCTATGCAAATTAAATGTTTAAGAGTACACCTCAACTTAAATTTCAATTGCTTTTGAAGCATATCAAATTCATGGAATTTAAGAAATTCAAGTCACTAAAAGGCCTTGTCAAATTAATTAATATGGAGAACTTGAATCTTCCCTTGATTCAACCACTTTGTTCATCCACACGATTCAACACACATATTCTTTGTAAACGAATGATTATTTAAATTAAAATCAATAATACCCTTAGCATATTAACTAATCCAAACATAACAAACAGCCACAACTGTAAATACATATAAATTCTGTTAACATGTGAAAGCAGATGTACAAATACCGCAAACAAGCAATTAAGCAAATCCATTAAACATCACATTTCCATTAACAAATTGCTTATTCATTATTCTTCATCAAAAAAAGAAGCCAAAGCCCATCGATGTTGCAGAGAGCCATGCTGAACTTTAAGTTCCACGCACATAGTAAGGATGTTCAGCAACTACCTGAGGTTTTATTGCTTCTTGGACGGTCCGAAGAGCAAATTTTTCAGGTGGACCCGGCTCCAGTATGGCCCTCCTAAATAAATCCTGGTGAAGATTAACAGATAACCATGAAATTAGGGATACACAACCAAATACCTCAGTACGAAATTAAAGAAAAACCCAAATTTTGAAACTGCAAGTTTTCCATTTTCTCATATTTTCAAGGCGACCAAACAAACGCATTAAGTAAACCTGTAAGCAAATAGGATGTCGAAGACGTACCATTCAGAAGTTTCAGTCGCCCGGCTTCCACGACCAACTGCGGGGAAACACAAATATATATATATACACTACATATATATTAGGTTTCAAACGAAATGCACAAAACAATACTACTAAACATTGATATAAAAGAAAAGATTTGAAAGAATGGTTTGCAAGGAAAGAGACACGTAGAAGGACGAGTCGAAGCAGAAAGCTCGGTTAGAATCGAAATAGAGCTCCAGGGGCTCGATCTGGGAAGAAAATTTATGGACTTGCTGGAAGATTGTAATTTATTTTTTTATTTTCCTTTTATAACTTTATTTACAAACTTAAGAAAATGGCTAAAATATTCATTTACTATATGTGAACACACACTTTTCTTTTTTAGTAAATATTAAATAAATTTAAAATAAAAAATATTAAAACACTTATAGAATATGAGATAGTATTAAATGAAATTTAGTAAATAATTTTTAATTAAATAAAATTTAAAAAAATAAAAATATATAAAGATAGTAAATCCAAAAAATATTAAATTAAATTTATTGAACTAAATGGTGGTAAAAAATTCTTTTAATCTATGTAAAACTTAGACATATAATTTCTTTTTAATTATTTATTGGCTAACTCATTTGAATAATTAGAATACAATTCATATAAATAAATAAATTAACTTTACTCCTATTTATAATTTTTTAACAAATGGTAGAAATTGAATTAATTAAACGGTCTAGATTTTGCCTCTAAAATTATCTACAAAAATTTCTAAGATATTTATAATGTTTATAAAGATTACTAATATTCTCCACAATAGAGGCATTTGAAGGCACAATTTACAACAAAAAAAAATATCAACTTTTCATTCTTGACTCTTTGGTTGACCATTATTTTTTTGTTACTTTTTTGTTCAATTACAGTAACTTCTCAATCCAATACTTACTAAAAATTGTCAAAAATCGTCAAAAGTTATAAGAATTTACAAAAAACTATAAAAAAAAATTGATCAAATACCCAAAAATTATTAAAAATTGCTAAAATTCTTACTTGCTTCACTAAAAATACAAAAAATTGTAACTACCAACTTTTGACAAAAAATATCAAAAATTACTAAAAGTTGTGTCTCAAACACCCCAAATGTTCAATACACTTTCTATAAACTCCCATAAGTTCTAAAATATTCTAATTTATAATTTTTATAATAGTCTTAAATATTCGAGACTCTTCTTAAAAATTCTCTCACTTTCTAAAATATTATAAAAAATAAAATACACTAGTAAGTTTTAAAAAAAAATTAGATTTTACTAAAATATATTTTGTTAATTTTTAATTAAATTTTATCATTTTTTTTATTTTCTATCAAGCATGTCTTTAAGAAAGTATTATCTGAATTAATTATATTTTTATTTTTTTATTTTTTTTACAAAAATACATAAAAATATGAAAAATGACCAAATTAAATGCACATTTTGATTGTTGCTTTAAGAAGAAAAAGGAAAAAAAAAAAAAAAGAAAGAGAGAGAGAGAGAGAAATTAAGGCTCGGTTTGGGAAGGAAAAAAGCTAGCTTTTTTGTAGCTGGCTACTAGCTAGCTACTAAAAAGCTAGCTTTTTTTGTGTTTGAAAAGGAAAAAAACTAGCTTTTTAGTAGTTAGCTTTTTTACTTTTTGTTAATTTGACGTTTTTGCCCTTGAAGGTTTAAAAGAAGATTAAAATGTAAGAGGATAAATTTGGTCATTTCAGAAAAAGCCAAAAAGCTGAGTAGCTGGTAGCTACCAGCTACTCTTCCCAAACGGAGCCTAAAAGGATAGTAAAATAAAATTAAGCTTCCATAGATTTATACCATTTCTTTTTATTCAATTCAAATCCAAAAATCAAGGATGAAAGTGGAAGAAAATTTCATGTTTCTTAATTAGGAGTTTAAAAAATAAAATAATGTAGTGGTTAAAAATTTACAATTTGCAAAATGATTTAATTAGGGGTAGCTTTAGAAGTTATTTGATTTAGCATTTAAATTAGATAGAAGATTGAAGGGTATTTTAGGAAAAGCATGAAAATGGAAGAAAATTTTATGTCTTTTAATTAGGGTTTAAAAAGTAAAATAATATAGTGGCTAAAAATTTAAAATTTGTAAAATGACTTAAGTAGAGGTAGTTTTAGAAGTTATTGAATTTAACATTTAAATTAGACATGAGGATGAAGGATATCTTATGAAACTAAAAAATTTCACTAAAATAGGAGTTCCATTAACTTTTTGGTTTCACCATTAGAGAATACCCTTACTTTTAAAACTAACTTATTCATATGTATTTTGTTTTAAGTTATTTTTGTCAATATAAAAATAATAAGAATGAAAATGTAATATGAAAGCACACATTGATTGTTTTTTAAATTTGAATATGAGAACTAAATTTTTAAATTCAAAATTTTTTGAATTTGAATTTGAATTTAAATTTAAAATTTATCAATTTGAAAATGTTGTAAATTGACTAGTATATCTTTATTTTTTTAAACTAACATGTATAAATATATTTAGTTTTGAGGTATTTTTGTCAATTTAAAAAATAGGAGTTCAACCCCCCCGAAGTTTCAAGAAAAAAAATGTTTACCAAATATTGTTGTTTCCTTTACAATAATATATATATCAAAAAAATCAATTAAATATTTTTTTTTTCGGTTTTGCCTAAAGCTTCGTTTGATTATTTCTAGTTGCTAATTTTTTATTTTTTATAAAATTACTAATTATCCTCTTATATTTTTAATTTCTTAAACACCATAAAAATTACAAGAATTTAAAATGCTAATCACATAAAATTTAGCTTTCTATTAGCCAGCTAGCTAGTCAGTAGCTAAAAAAACTAATTTCCTTCTTCATAAATGAAGCCTAACACTTATCAACTTTTAGCCATACTTCCCAAATAAAAAACTAGAGTGTACACGCGACCCTTTGTTTTCTACTATTACCCCAACTATGTAGATTAATTTCCATCGTTTTAAACTAATTGGCAAAGTACGTTTTGTAAAAGAGTTTTTTTTTTTAATTATTATTATAATGTTTCTAAGCCTAAAATTTAGACAAATTTTTAAGTATTTAAAAAGGAAATGTTAGTTAAAAAACCATTCAACATAGTGTGTTCAAGAGTAGACAACGCTATTTCAAATTAGAGATGCACAAAAATCTAATAATTCGAAAACTAAACCAATTCAATAACTTTGGTTCAAGTTGATTTGAGTCTCTACCATTTCTAATTTGGTTTTGGATTAAAAAATTAGTGAGCGATATTTTCGATTTGATTCTTGAGTTAGTGATATTCAATCTAAATCAACCCAAAAGGAACCGAAAATAACCCAACCCGAACCAACCCAAAAAAATATAATATAAAATATATAATATTATAATATTATAAGCCAAGTAATATTATATATAAATATATATTCTTAAAATTTGTATACGAATTGGCCTAAATTGAAAAAAGACTTGATTCAACCCGTGCTGGCCTAAATCAAAAATTGAACCGAACTAATCCGATATTTTTAGTTCGGTTCTAATATAATATTGGTTGGTTTAGGATTCAAATTTTATAAATTAATATAATATTGGTTGGTTTAGGATTCAAATTTTATAAACCAAAAAAATCAGTTTAGTTATAGATTAAGCATTAACCCGAACTGAACAGACCCACGCACAATCCTTTATATATATACACATATTACTAACATCAAAGCTTAGTTAATTTTACGCATTTAATGATCATCTAAACCTAGATAGTTCTAGACACTTATTCAACGTTGGACTCATTAACCCCGTTTAAAAATTTTGTTGAGGCTTGGTTTGGGACCCAAAAAAATTAATCTTCTGTTTTTTAGTTTATTTTCATCTTATATGATTTTTTCACAAAAATTTAATTTTTTTTTTTGATAAATTTAAAAATTAATATTTTCATTCATTAAAAAAAATTATAGAAACTCAAAAAGTTCGTGTACAATGGTAAAATCAGTTTTATTTTTATTATTTTATGTGAATAACATGTCTAAAAATTACCAAAAAAATTAAATTTCATGTAAAAAGGACATAAGATGAAAATAAGCTAAAAAAAATTAGTTTTTTTGGTTCCCAAATCAACTATCAATCTTAGATTCACAAACTCTATCTATGTTCAGTACAAGAAAATGGATTTTTTTTCTATTTTACCCTATTCTCATGTTTAGCCTCGTTTGATAACGTTTACATTTTCTGTTTATATTTTCAAAATTTTGTAAACTAAAAAATATAAACATATTTGTTAAATCTGTTATTTTTTTTTTTCAAAAAAAATGAAATTTTGGACAAAAAACTATTAAAAATGGATAATAACTTTTTTTACCCTCATACTTAAAGTGAAAATTACTTATATCTCTGAATTTCAAAAACTTACGTTTATACCCATTATACTTGAGAGTAGCTTGAAACTATAAATGGTGTTAATTTTTAAGTTAAAAAAAGAAAATATCAATTGGAAAATAAAGAACGCCTAGGGGTACAAGTGTAGAAAATATGAATTACATAGGTTATAATGAAGTTTTTTGAAATTATTGAAAGCAAAAATCGCTGTCTTTGATGATTTTTTTTAACAATTTCACTTTGATCCAACCTACAAAGATTATAAAAGTAAGTTTTTTAAGTTCAAGGGTTATGTCATGTCCCAGGTCATGTAACCCGAGGACTCTAATACTAAACCCGAAACACACTATCATAAGCAATCACATCATCCATAAACTAATCATAATTTTTGATTAGAGCCAAATCACAACTAGATCAAAATATATAAAAATATAGCTATCTAGAGTAATATAAACTAAGCCACAATCATAACTGGATATAATACTCCATAATAAAAAAATACAACCAAATCGAAGTACTGTAATACAACTTACTACTCTATTTAAGGGGGCATAATGATAACATAAATGTAACTAAAATCTAAGGATGAAATAGAATAACAATCTAAATCCCTCAGTCAAACATCTCCTCAAGTAGATCCATCTCGAACCTGTAACCACAACTGTAGGGGGTGAGCATTAGTCCACGTGTGTCCACCGAACATGCAATCATACAACAAGCAATATATGCCCTAGCATGTTATTATGTGACCGTACAAATCATATATCATGCAAGTCAAAGACAACATCTCAACGTATCAGATCACAATATAAAGTAACCATATAAATGAAACACCTATTAAAACTATCTAGCTATTTGTAAATTATCACCACCAAATCCGGATTCATATTATATTATGTCTCGTGTCCATCTGCATCTCATGTGCACATTCATTACGTCATCACATCGTCATATCACGTTCAAATCATAATAACATATATAAGGAATACCTACAACAATATTAATACGCAATTTCCAAACACAATCCCTCTAACACCAATCATACTTAATACCCAGACTCAATCCCAACTCAAATATATACCACTACATAAGACAGTAAATTATGTCACAAAGATAGTTCAAATACACCATCGTAGGCATCTACACCGGAGGCATTCAATACATCATCAAAGATTCTACGTTGCGAAGGTAGTCTAACTACATCATCACAGTGTTTATGTCAAGAAAGTAGTCAAACTATACCATTGCAGGTGTCTATGTGCACGAAGATAGTCTAACTACACCATCGCAGGTGTCTATGCCGTGAAAGCAATTAAACTACACCATCACAGGTGTCTACGCCACAAAAGCAATCTAAATACACTATCGTAGGTATCTACACCAAGAAAGTAGTCAAATTATACCACATGACCCAACGCCAAGATAACCAATAGCGTAATATACTGTGCCATTCATTACTACATCACAAAATCTATCACGTAATATCACAACTATCAATCAATAGGACATCGTAGAGCTCTATAATACATCACAGTGCAAACTATCACATCAAGTTTATCACTCTCGATACAATTATATCATCTCATCACATTCTGAACACCAATGCATTCACTATTAATCACAATTATGATTAGTATTTAATATTTTTAAGCTTACTAAAATCTTTCTCCCAATTGCATGGAGTTTCTAATACCTTTTATGAGAGTTCTTTCCTTAGAAATACTATTAAGAATCTATGTCAACAACTTTAAGTTAAAACTCATCATTTTAACTAATATCACATTTGAAAATCTTATTCCTATGATTTACTTTCAAACAATCCTATTTTGATAAACTTCATTATGTTAACTTCAATTTGGAGTTTCGTTTACAATCATTTTGTTATTAACATCCTAGGAAATCAAATATCCTTTTCAAATAAAACATATTTCTTTTAAAACTTTAAGTTCGTCAAATCCTATGAAGGAAACTTCTTTCATTATTTTTAAGTTCTTTTTTTGAAAACCTTATTTTTGAAATCATTTCCAATCATCTACTTTAAACTTTTCATTCAATCATTCAACCAAGAATATCAAATGCCATCTCTTTGTTGAAAACCTTTTTAAAGAAATGAAATACCTCTTCATAGATATGATTTGGTTTAACAAACTAGCTAATTGTTCCAAAGCCTTCCTCAAATGATTTAGCAAATCACCAAATTCTTTCCTTAAAAACTTCTTTTCTCTCAAATCTATTTCAACTCATTTAAAAACTCCAAGTATCTTTCCGTAGAAATTTAGCTCACTTATTGGTTGAAAATCCTTTCCTGTCATTATTTGAGTTCCTATTTGAAAGCTCATTTCCAAGATCATCTTCAAACCATTTTATGAAAACAAAATCAAACTAGAACAGCATATCTTTAATGAGCATTTTAAGAATTCAATTACCATACTCTATCGAAATCATCATTCGACTAAACTATTTTAAAGTATCAAATACAACTGCCTAATTAGAAAACTTCCAGAAGTAAAAACAAGTTCAAATAATTTTCCATTCTCTTTTTACTTGAAGTGTTAAAGATGGGTAACCATTCAAACAATTAAAAGAAGGTGAACAAGTTTACAAAGACTAGCCCGGGTGCAAGGTCCAAGGGCGGGTACATGCCTACCTTTACCAAATTTGAGTTTCGGCCTCTGTTTTATATTTTTGACTTCCCGAGCACGTTTTTCACCAATTTATACCAAAACCACACATGTTTATATCCGTTTGAAATCCTCACTATCATATAAACATAACCACATCATTAATTTATCAATTTATCAAACCAACTGCATGAAATTATTATATAAAGTTCATCTCTTACCATGGTCAACAAATATGCAAATATATATGTATGACGGTCTACACAACAATCAATTAATATAACATTACAAATCATACCATGAGCTTACGCACAACCAAAACAATCATACATTATGCAAAAATCAAGCAACCCTTACCTCACTGAGCTTAAACGTGAAAAACCGTAAGTCGAAAATCTAGAAACTCATTGGAAACCTACCACAACCGTTCAACACTTCCTACCACCAAATCAATCTCTCCAGAGCACTTAACCTAACCTTAATTAAACTTGTGAAATGAAATGGACACTCAATTTGAAGAATTTTTCTCCCTCATAGCTCCTCTCTCTTGGTTGGCTTCTCTGTCAACTAGAAAACCCGAACACGTACGTATATATTTATGTATAACCCTAACATTCGGTGATAAGGAAAGATAAGTTGGAGATACATCCTAATGAAACTACAATCCTAAAATGAGGGTAGGGTGGCTTGACATGGAAGGGCTCAGCCGAGAACCAAAAAAAGTAAATAGTTAAACCAAAATATAATACAAATCTCAGGCCAACGTGAAGAATAGGCTAGCTGCACGGGCTTCCCCCCGCTTCACTGCGGTCACACGTCCATCAAGGGGCAGGCATCCAAGCACCTCCCCACCTGGCCAAGCCAAAATCATGAATTTTGACATCGAAAATAACCTCAACAATGTTAAACACTACAGCCACCACGTCGGGCACAAAATTAACTTTCTGAAAAGAAATTATGGTCCTTGTAACTCTCCACATTTCAAAAGTTATGACTAATATAATATTTGCTAATAAATTTCTTTTTGGGTTCATTGATTCCCTCAAAATCAATGTGTTCTACCACGTATCAAACGTGTTTACAAATAAAGTAATATTTTTCAAAATACAGGTCATCACTGGACATAATAGATTTTTACCTTAACTATAAGGGTTATAAAGATAACTAACAAAAAAAAATGTATTTTTACTCCATATTTTCTGCTACTAGCATTTTTTCAATTTTAACAATTTGTTTATTTTTGTTGCATCATATTACAAAAAAAAACTATTTTATTCAAACAGTTTATTAAATTAAAATTATTTTTAATAAATAATATAATTAATTTACTTTAATTGATAAGAAAATAATTTATGAAAATATTTCTAATAAATAATCAAATTAAATTTATTAATTTTAACTAATAAATTTAATTAAATTAATTAAATTTAACTAATATAAAATATATTTTTTTAAATCATTTTTAACAAGTATCACAATAAAATTATTTAAATTATTATGAAATATGTTTTATTCAATTGTTCTTAATAAATAATATAATGAAATTATAATTGATATATTTTATATTTATTGAATTAAATAATATAAGAAGTATATTTTATTCAATTATTTTTAATATATTATATAATTTAATTCTAATTTAACAAATTTTATATTTATAGAATTAAATGATTTTTAATAAATAATTAATTTAATTAAGATTAATTAAATCAAATTAAATTATCAAAAATTTATTTTGTTAAATTCATTTAGTTTTAAAAAAAAACTAATAAAATTGAATATTTTATTAAAATAGAAAATTGATAATTGTAAGCAAAATTTCATTTTCAAACGCAATTTATTTTTTATTTCAAAAAAAAAAATTGATAATATAAACTGATAAATATAAACAGAAACGACAATATTAAACAAGCGAGTCCTTAGTATCATAATATTACTTGTTAACTAAGAAATGCATAATAATCTTATACCAAGGAATGCTATGTATACTTAATCTTATATGAAAAATGCTATATACACCCTGCTTACCAAAGAATGTTGACGAAGAATTTTTGAACATTTAAATGAAAAAATTGTGCAAATGAAGTGTGTTTATTAATCTCAGATATAAAGGATAAAGAAACTACTTAATCATCTCAAAGAATTATGTTATCAAGAAATTTTGATTGCTCTTATGTAAATGTGATCTTAAAATTAGATTGATGTCATTACATTTGTTGCAATTCAATATCTGTGCGAAAAGGAAAGTTATTAATAAAAAAATGTATATATAATAATCCCAACTAAAGTAAAATATATCTGTAGTTGAAAATAATTAAGTGTGAGGTGGGGAATCAAGAAAAAGAAAAAGAATTGTGGATTTGAGAGGTATTCTTTTCTTTACTCCATCAACTTCCCAAAAAAAAAATAATAATAAGAATGTTATCAACCAAATATTGTGCACGGGAATCACATATATATACATATAATATTATTCTAGTTGCAAGTAAGACTATATTCCTTTATGTAAATTATCTAGTGAATAATTTTAATAATTTTCCTTTTTATTCATTTAGTTTTAAAAAAACAAAAAATATTATGCAACTTTGTTTGTTTAACTTTTTTACATCAAACAAAAGCACAAAAATTGTATATAATTCATTACGTTAGCACTTGCATATACAATCACTTTCGATTAATATATAAGATAACCCTTTATTATTACATAAAAACAATTAGGCTCCTCCGTATGAAAAATTAGAGATTTTAAATTAATGAATTTGAGATTAAATTATATTAAAATATTAGTGATAGACTTAATTTGTATAATAATATACAAAATGTTTTTTTTAATTATTACTAATGATTTTTATCTCTCTATCCTAAAAGAGTAGGGCAATTATTATGATTGATTTCAAATAATTAACTACTTTTTTGTGATCTTTTGAAATCCATCTTAAAATCATCACATTAAGTTACTCAAATCTATGATGAAAATCCCTATCTAAACTAACAAATTATAGTTAAAAACTTTTCTCAACTAATTAGCATTAAATTCAATGATTCATAAAAACAAATGCAATCTCTCAACAGTGATTCAATGAGAACTTCAAACAATCATATTATCGAATAGGCTTCATTAGCAAATGATGGAATTTAGGTTAATGCCCATAAATAGAAGCTATGGCTTGAAAACACATCATCAATAACTACAGAAAGAAGAGGTCATAGATTTATTGTTTCCACTAAGTTTGAGTTTTTTTCCTTCATGTTTGTGCATCATCTCATGATGAAGAGCCATACATATACACCGAACTTGGAACGACTAGAGTATTGCGCCGAACATAAATGGCCAGCCAAGCAACCAAAGTATGTTTCAACTTATCCAAAATTTCCCTATCTAACTACTGAATTACTAGAATGGATGTCAGAAAACGTTTATTACCTGTCAAACCAATCCAATCGATGAGCATCGTAATAAAAGGCCCGCTACAATCTAAGCACAACTATTTCAGTGGATGGATGGACTTTAGAGTCTACTCTAAAGATACCAAATACACTGTAATAGACGATGTCCAATTCAAGCACTACATCCACGTTAAAGAATTATTGGGTAGCCAATACAGTTACACCGTTAACGTAAAACACAAAAAACTCAAACAAATACTAGGCGGGATTGCTATAATTGTATTATGTAACCTAGTCCAATCATGGTTCGATCAATTTACCAGTAGTTGTTTTGATTAATTTTATTGTAATGTTATTTATGTAAAGTTAAAGCACAACCTCTTTTAATAATAATAGGGTACCCTTGGCAGGACCTTTTTTGATAAACGAATTTTGTTATGATAATATATTTATAATGCAACAATAATTATGGAAAATTGATCATATTATTAATTTAAGTGCAAAAATGCACGGGAACATTACATGAGTCTTGTACACTATACAAGGGTTGTATAGTAATCCTTAATAATATACAGTATTTTGAGACATATCCTCGTATTCACTGCTCTTCTGTCCTTGTACGTTGTTATGCCATACTTGCGAAGGTTCTTATGATGGACAAAAAATATGGATGTTAAAAAAATGTTTATTTTTGTGTCAAACAAACTGACCGATGAGCGTTATAATAGAACGCCTGCCACGAATTGGAAGATCCAATGGGCTCATTCTATAGCAAAGCACAACTATTTTAGTGGATGGATGGACTTCAAAGTCTACTATGAAAATGCCAAATAAATGTAATACACGACGTCCAGTTCAACCACTGCATCCACGTTAAAGAATTAGAGGGCAGTCAGCATAACTACGCAGTCAACCTAAAATACAGCAAGCCCAGATTACATTATCTAACCTAGACCTAATCTTGGTTCGATCAATTTACTAGTAGTTTTTCTGATCGGTATTATTGTAATACTATTTATGTAAAGTTAGAGGAAACTTCTTTTAATAATAACAAGGTATTTTTGGTAAGAACCTCAATAAAGGAATTTTGTTACTGCAATATATTTATAATACAACAATAATTATGGAAAATTGATCATATTATTAATTTAAGTGTAAAAAGGCGCAATACAAATGGGTTAAAAGCGGACCCCAAGGGAAAAAAAAGCCATTTTTTTGCTCGAGTTTTGATTGGATCATATTTTGCTTTGTTATTAAGAAACTAGCAATAATCCGTGCCCAGAACAAAATTAGTCTTAAGTTTCTTAAAAATAGTAAATGCAATTTTAGTTTTCATCTCACAAAAAAAAAAAAAAAACATAAAAGGAAATAAATAACAGAAAACGTAAACCGGTAAATATAAATAGAAAAATGACAATATTAACAAACGGATCTTTATTATCAAAAATTAAGTTGGAATACTATTCCCTATAAATTCTACATTACATGGGAAAAAACATTCCACCCTAATCAAGATTTGATCCAAAAAATAAAAAACAGGTAACTACTTTACGATCACGAATTTCTTTCAATCACTCTCTTGGATTATAAATTGATAATTTTATCCATTGACCTTATTTTTAACCTAGATCCAAACTCAAATTGTAAAATGATTGTATTAACCATAAGTTTTTTTTTTCCCATATTAATATTTCAAGCTTTCTAAGAGGCTAAAAAAATATTTATTGATATATCTATATAATAAAATAGGCCAGTTTTAAAAACTTTTCCATTCATAAACTAAGATCCAATTATTAGGAATTATTTTTTTTATTCAATAATTGAGATCATTTTTATATTTTTAACTTCTCGCTCAATTCTTATTTTAGTAGATCCTTCTACCATCTATTTCACAAAACGGTTTAGTTATTTTAAATTTCACCTTCTTATAAAGATAGAAATTATATGCAAATCAGAACTGTCAACTTAAATTTTGCTCAATTATAATTTCTAGCAAATTGAACTTTTCGAATTAAAGTACATAAATTTGTATTTTCTTTTATATGTTTCTCAAAAATTTATCTAGAGAGAAAGAAATCAAAACATATGTAATACCTATTAGGACCTAATGTTTTGGAAAAAAATAAATAAATTCTATGAATTATCATAGTTTTTTCGATTTGAATATTTTGTCCAAAGTTTCAACTATATAAGAAACTTTATACTAAAGTTGTTCAGAGTGCCGTACGCATGGATTATTGTTAGTTTCTTAATAATTAAACAAAATATGGCCCAATCAAACTGCAGGAAAAAAAATGACCATGTTATCCCTAGGTCCATTTTTTACCCATCTGTATTTTGGGCTCCCAAAATGTTAAAAAATATTTAACAATGAGTTTCTTAATATCTGAAATAATTTCAACTTAATCAGAACATAAATTGTAAAATGATGGTTTTACTCCTAGACTAAGTTTTTATCTAGTTCGCATTCTAGGCCGCTACAAAGGCTAAAAAATATCTATTAACATATTTTTTACTAGTTAAACAAATTTTGTCCCAATCTGAATTCAAAATATAAAATAACTATTTTTTTATGGGCCTATGTTTGGCCCAAATTTGTATTTTAGATTTTTCAAAAAACTAAAAAATATTTAGTAATGTGCTTCTTAATAGTGAAAAAGTTTTTTGCCTAATTCGAACTTGAGATATAAAATGATTTGTCTTATGCCTATACTTTTTTTATTTGTTTTAACTCAAATTCGTGGTCTAAAAATAAATTTTTTTTTTACAGTTTTTAGAAAATTAACATTAGCAATTTTTAATATATTTCATTTTATTTCATCATATTTAAAATATGTAATCAAATTGTGAGAATTTGAATTTCTATTCCATTTCCATTATTTTTATATTGGCAACTAAACAAAGGAATCGAATGAGTTTTCTATTCCATTCTTATATACATTCCATTTTCATATTTATTCTATTTTGTTCTATTTTATTTCTACTTACCAAATGTAGCCTAAAGTTACAAGAATTTGTCACATAGAAAGGAATCAAGGAAATGTTGTGTTTGAAGGTATAAATAGAAAATAGTGAAGAATTTTGCTCAGGAGGCAGTTAACCATTCATGATCATAAATTTTTAATGGGTTTTACGTTATTACAATTAGGATATGTTTAATACGGATGAAAAATTTACAAGTAAAAAAGATTATAGAGATAAGTGTTACTCGGGTAACAAGTTCATGGTACTTATACTTGGAATGAGAGAGTAAATATTATCCAGTAATAATTATATTATGTTTGGAATGCTAAAAGTTTTGGAAGGGTAAAAGTTAATTGAGAGAGTAAATATTTCGAGAGTAATGGAAAAATAGTAAAAAGTTTCCATTACCTTTCGTTAGCCACCTCTCCCCAGAGTAAAAGTTTACCCCATATGGGGGTAATGGTTACCTCCAGAGTAATTATTACCTCCCATCCAAATATATTTAATGAAGAATAAAAATCAACCCAGTAAACTTTACCTCCCGTTATCCCCAAACAAACAGGTCCTTAGGAGTTAAGTGATTAAGCACTCTTGGTGCAATATTGTTTGCCTCTTGAGACACTTACCTTGAAATTCTCCCTGAATGGGAAGAACATTTTCATATAAGGTTTAAAAGGCATCATCTCTAATTCGATAGAAGATAGATAGTTTTTTTTTTTTTGTAACTCAAGGATAAGGTTGTGCACACTTCAATTAATTCCTAGGTCCTGGAGGTAACGATCTAATAAATCCTCTAATAATCCTGAAAAGACTCAGGCTTCGTTTGGTATTTTCAGCTGATACCTCTGGCTACCAGCTACTAGTTTTTTTTTGCTTTTTTTAAAATGACCAAACTTACCTTCTTATATTTTATACTTTTTTTAAACGTTGAAGGATAAAATTTTCAAATTAACAAAAAACTAAAAAACTAACTACTAAAAAATTAGCTTTTTTCCCTTTCCAAAATACAAAAAAAAAAAAAAAAACACTAACTTTTTCAGTAGCTAGCTAGTAACCAGTTACAAAAAAAACTAACTTTTTTTTTCCTTTCCAAACCAAGCCTCAAACTGGTAACATTTGAGGAGCAAACCAAAACCTTACCATTGAAGATAAGTGGTCTTAATCAGTTGAAGAACTGTGCTCCTAAAAGGGATATTACCGCAATTGGCATGTGAGGAATCAGTTTCTATAGTTACAGGGAATCAAGCACAAGTCAAGACAACAGGTCAACTGTTTTGTTATAAAGAAGATTTAAGTCCGTTACAAACCTTAGGGACTGTCTTCAATAAGAGGTAACGAACATCAAATCCCTACTGTGGGAGACTATAATTTAAAGAATTATCAACGGATAAATAATATAACTAAAAAATTAATAAATTATAATGTAATTTTGAAAGTGAAAAACAAATTATAATTTTACGTGAATGTTATTTAATTTTATAACATACTTAAATATTATATGAGCCAATCAAGCAATATTCAAACTCATTTACAAATTGAGCCAAACAACAGAGTTTTCTTCCAAACAGATAATTTATAGATTATCAATTAAGTTGACAGTTGCCACTTGTATACTAAACTAGTGTCTCTGCCCGTAACTAAAGGCACATGGCCCCCCCTCCCCCCTCTCTCTGCGCCATGTCATACGTGTCCCATTAATGAACAAACTTATTATATAGATTTGAGCAAATTTGTAAGATAGATTTTCCTATATAACTTCCACTGTAAAAAGTTTTAAATGATTTAAACTTTTGAGTAACTATATATATTTTTATAAATATAAATAATTTAACCAGTTACCAAATGCAATGGTAACAACATGTATGAGTAGTGGTCAAAGTGACACAATCACCAATACTGTATTTACACTAGCCGAGACCAAAATCTGTCCAACAAAAAAAAAAAAAAAAAAAATTGCAACATTAATCTTAAGGAGATATTATCTTACAAATATTCTCCTCGCACACATTTTTGACCAAAAAATTCTATAATTAAGCAACATTTCCTTTATATTATGCACCTCCCATTGGATTAGTATCATAACAAGCGATTTAGAATTTCTGAAATTGAAATACAATTTTAGAAGTTAAAATTATATTTTCAATTTTTAAATTTATTTAAAATTTCATCCTACAATTAAAGTTAAAACATTTTTCATCCATTAGATGAATTGTCATAAGAATCTAAAAGTTAAAATATAAATTCTATTCTTGAAATGTTTTCATCCATTAGATGAATTGTCATAAGAATCTAAAAGTTAAAATATAAATTCTATTCTTAAAATTTATTTCAAGTTTAAGATCCCCTCATCCCTTAATAAGGTACTAAAAATGCTACACTTGGCATGCGGTAAATAAACTGTACCATAAACTTGCCAGCAATTTTAAAAAATAAATAAATAAAACAAAATAAACATTTGGCAATAGCCTCCAAAACAAGCGAGAATCTGAGGTACAGTTGACATTGAACCCAAAACAGAACATGGAATTTGAGGTTCAAGTAGAATCAAAAAAATTAGATTAAAAATCCAGCAGATGAATCGCAAAATTAGACAAGCAAGCAAACACTACTCATTCCCATTGAAATGCATAGACAAACAACTGTTTCTATTTCACAGTTTATTTTAACATAATTATATCATCCTAACCACCTGCTCCTCACAATCCCAATCTGTTCAATCTTTTGTCAACAATAAGTCAGTTTAACAGGTTGAAATCTCTTCCCCCCCCCCCCCCCACATCAGGACAACTCAATAACCAGACAGTTCCGAGCCAAATAACTATCCATATTTACTTTGCAATAAGTAAAAGCCTCACCAAGCACAGGCAAATATACTTCCTGTGGGAGACAACTGACAGTTCCCTTTTCTTTTGTTTTTTCGTTTTTTTACAGGCATCAATAAAGCTTTAGGAGGCAAACATTAAGGAAACAGAAGTTATTTTTTTCCCCCTTTTGGTCAAGGAGAAGCCCACTCAAAGTAAAGGCAACGGGCACCTCTAGCAGCAGTCCAGTTCCCACAACCAAAGAAGAAACTCCCTTGCTTAGGACCTGGCTTACGAACCATCACTTTGCTGCTCTTCACCCCACAGTGACAATGAGGGTGAAACTGGATTGCAGGATTGATCGAGTCCTTCAATTTGTTAGGGTAATATGGAGGGGGGCAAGGCAGGTTCTCCTGGGGCGGCTTCCATGTCAAGGAATGGTCAATAGACTGGCACATCAGTGAATCGGTAATGGAGAATTTGAAACCCTGGCGCATGAGCAAAGTGAGCAAGTAGGCAGTGTTTCTGGCATCATCCAGGCCACAGTGAGGCCGGCCCTGCCACACCAGGCCAGCCAATTGAACAGCCTCCTTCAGATTGCACCTCACATCACCAAAAACCTTATGGAAAGGAACTCTCAAGTTGATCCATCTGGTAAACAAGCAGTTATGTGAATCTTCCCATGCACTTGTTACTATATAGACGGGTTCATGAAGCTAAAATTTAACAGATAGATCATTCACCTGTTAAAATAAGGAGGCTTTCGGATCTTCTTGTAACGGCATTCAGATTCCAACATCACACGACAATCCCAATTCGACCAAGTAACAACCGCAAAGTTTGTGTTCTTGATTCCCTTCTTTTCGAGCCACTTATCATGCCTGAGGAGAGCTTCACTCAGAGTGACACCTCTATCCACCTAGAACCACACAATCCAGCAAGATTAGGTTCACTACTCCCAGTAGAGGGCATCAGGCAGAAACGGATAACAATAATAGAAATGGAAGCTTGAGGCTGCATGGTTTATACTATAAACACAAACTACTTCAATAAATCAATTAAATGCATGTTATCAAGATTATTAGGCAGTGTTTCATCTACCCACAAGGGCGATTTTCCCATTACTCAATATGCTTTTTTAAGGCCCTCTTTTCCCTCCATATAAAATTTGCCTTTCAGTTTAGTCATTAATTGAGGAACACATACGTTTAGAGATGCTTCCATTTACCTGAACCACATTAAGGACAAAAGCCAAGAAGCATACACTATAACAGTCCTATGTACTGTTCAAGTTTATACTACAGCAGAAACATAAACAAAGATAAAGTCAACCTTCACTAATCTAATCGAATGGCAAGCATCCTTTAATGTATACCAACTATATGTAATAAACTTCACCTCAGGTAGGTCAAAATAGTTGTAAAAGAAATAAACAAGTGGTTACTGATTCATTACTGCAATTAGGAGAAAATGGCCATTTGTTTCGTACAAAATTATATGCATATAAGTGAACTTTTGCAATGAATTGAAGAGAAGAAAACAAAATAATTCTACACCATTGGTTTTTGCATCCAATAATCTATAGCTATAGGCCTAACTACATTGTACATCACCCCCATTGCGTCACTCATTATTCATCGTAAGTCAGGAAATATTTTTATAATCTGCAAATTTAATACAATTTTCACATTTTCAATCCTGCTAATTGAAGAACATATATTGCTATTAGTGTAATAAAACTGGAGAATAATTTTCAAAAAATCCAAAATTATTTTAAACCTAAGCATTGTATTGCTTCTGCGCACCACACCAGGGTTGCGGGGGAAAAGTAATGGATACTTTTTTGTTTAGCTAAAGAACAATAGGGGTTTAAGTGTAATTTTTATGGTGAGTCAGAGCAATTGACCCAACTGGACCCCATGTTCGTCAGCCCTAAGATGAAGTTTAGTTTGTGTTTTTTCAAATGTTTCCTTAAGTTTTCACTTTTTTGTGTTCCCATCATGTTTCCGAAGTGTTCCCATTTCTGAGTTGACATAAACGCCAACTGAAATGAGATTTTAATCCTTGACCAAGACACAAGTAATATAAAATAAAACCTTTACCCACAATAGAGAAACATTTTGAGGGAAAAAAAATGCCAAACACTAGTTCATACTAGTCATGACAAAACTAGCTCATCACAGGAAGCAAAAAATAGAAGCACGTATTAATAGATGCGTGTATATAAAAATTAATATAAGAATTGATGAAGTAGAGACTCCATGGCTACATGTAAACTTAATAATCACCTACGAAATGGGGACACTCTAGACGCATTATTTATATATGGGTAGTATGGAAAACTCATTCTTATTAGACATGTTGACATTAAAGGCAATCAAAGCCGGGCTCGAGTGGTGTTTAAGACAGGTACGTACAAGGATGTAAGAGATTTATCCTTTGTCCAAGCCCAGTCTAGTGCCTCGGTCCTTCAAAAAATTCCCAAGCCTGGCCCTAAAATAAAAAACAAATCCCAAGCCCGCTCATGAGCACGACATAAAATAAAAAATATAAAAGAAAAAACATAAAAACAACCGGCTGAAATGGTTAGACTAAGCCTTTTAGCCCATGATCACCTCTTATTGACATGTGTGACAGGTATAATTTTTTATTGTATTTTTTTCCATCAAACACAAATGGATTGAATGTAATTTTTTTTTTTTTTTTAATATCATCTCAATTTTCTCCCTCCAATCATTTGTATGTTAAACAATATTTATGGAATGAAATGTTGAATTGTTGTTATTTTTTCAATGTTTTTGGTAGTTTATCGATGCTAAATTCAAATATACAATAAATACACACAGTATATTTTTGTAGTATTCCCACCCAAATTGCCACGTTCCGCCCATATACATGCTTCTTAACTACTCACCACTCGGCAAAATTCCTTACAACGTAATGGAGTAGACTCCTAATTTCTCCCTGCATTCCAAATCTTATGCTATTAATCCCTGGGCAAACGAACGAATTTGCTAAACTTATCAAATCCTCAAAACCAGAGGAAATAAAAGCTTATTGTGTTTCATGGATTGATTGACAGGTGGGAAGCGTAAAGGAAAGACATTTTTCCAGCCTTGGAAACTTTCTCCACAACCCTATCTTGGTTTTGTTATATATTTTGTTATCTCTTAAGAGTCTCAGGCCCATCAAATCCCAAGCGGATTTCTAGTGAATGAACACAATCATAGAGAACATTTTATCCACAAACAGAATTGTAACCATGGAAACGTACATCGCTGGGACAAACCGGTATGGTTAATCACAGTCCCCAGTTTGAAAGCCAATACTAAAAATAAACTGAAAAATAATAAAAATGAAGAAATTAAAGTGTGCACATATCGTCCACTATATTCTCCACAGAATACCCCAGTTTATTTATGAAACTAAAATGCAGGAGGAATGTCACCAATTTGAATGCCAAATAAACATATTTACAAGGTTTTACTACTTGAAATGAAAAAATAACTGAATAAAAAGATAAATCCTAAGGTTTAAATTTCTAGGTAGCAAGTTAATTACAGATTATATTAGACGAACCTGAATTTGCTGAATGCCAGTGAGATCCTTGCAGAAATCACTCAGGAGCTGGTTGCATGTTGGCCGCACATATGTTTGGAAACAAGCTTCCAATTGCCCAGTCATACTGCTCACTATTACAGATGGGAACTCAATTATCTCTTGTGGATGAGGATTCTGACCCTTGTCACATGTAGCCTCAAAATCTATAACCACAAAATATTGAAAATCTTGGAACTGGAACTCATGGGGGTAAGTTTGAGGGAAGAAATTGAATGGGACATGTTGGAAATGGTTATTCACTGGTAAAGGGTAACACTGGTTCTCAAATGCATGGCACTGCTGCACATCATTAGAGTCAGGATGAAAGGTTGACCATGAGGCAAAATCAATTGGGTAGGTGGCTTTTTTGTGAAATTCTTTTGCAGATACAGGAGATTCACTGAATAATGAGCGGTCTGGTTCCACAAAAATCCCACCTGGAAGAGCCAAAGCTTCATCTTTTAGCTCTGGAAAACCTTCCATGGGACTCCCATGAGTCCCATTACACTGCAGATTGTAAGGATATCCCCTGTTCAGGAAGCATTTCATGGGTTCCTCACAATTCCTTTCCATACTTTCTGCGACAAAAAGATCCAAAAAACAATTTCTTAGAAGTAGATCATCAACTAACCAGTGCAATCACAACATATTTCAAAATTTTCAGAAGTGTTGACCCTACATATTTCAAAATTTTCAGAAATTTAAAGAGAACTCATTGTACCAAATATAACATATTTTTAAGAAAAATGGTCATTATAATTAGGTAGACACGCTCACCATGATGCACAATCATTAACCCCTCAACTGGAGGCCCAAAAAAAAATTAACAAAACAAAAAAAAAAAAAAGAAAAAAAAAAGGAAGGAAGGGGAAAACAATTCCTTGACCAACAAGTCTTGAGCGTGCCTCAAGAGGATGGCACCAAAGTAGGAGATACCACTCAAACCAAAAATGGCAGTAGCATATAGAACAATTATGGACTTCAAAATATGTACCATTAAAAATCAAACGATATAAAAGGGTTTTCCAGCTGTATAGGTGGTCCCAGATGAACCAAAACATGGAAATCCAATTCCCTTAAACTGAAATTCAACCAGTGAAACATTAAATCTGCTGCTTCAGAGGAAGCAAAATTTCACTTCGATTGAAACTACTTTTTCCACTCACTACCCCCAATACATCCTCACTTCTATTTTCAAATTTTGTTAGGTTACTTAACATTCCTTATAGATTGACATCATGTCACCTCCCTGCAATATTTAAGCAAGTTAAGCGTATATCAGTTTAGTCTCATAAGCACGACTTCCAAACAAACTAGTTGTGAAAGACCATGATTTTATAGAAGTTTAAAAGGAAGACAAAATAAGATGCTTAACATTAAAAAAATAAAATAAAATAAAATTGGGCCTTCACCACATGTACCCATTGACAACACAGAGAAAAACCTATCTACCAACAAAGACATCACATTGCCATCATTTGCAGCCGTACAAAACAAGACATGTGATAGGATTTCTCCTCCAGGACGAAAGAAAGAAAGTTGAAATACCATTTGGCAAGCTGATGCAAAATAAAGTATGTGAGCATTCAGGGTTGTATATAACTTAAAACTGTACTATGCAAATGCACTAAAAATATCAGTCTCTATGGTATTGATCCCCTTTTCCATACCCTAATAAGCTCTTCATATTTTTCTTACATGATGGCTATAAATAAAAATATAAACTAAAAGCACACACCAAAAAAACAAAAAATAAACTTTCTAGAGCACCCCTTCCCCCAGGCCAAACACTCTAGAGGCTCAACATCGCAATCTCAAGACAACAGCATTTTCTGAGCCATTTCCAACTTCAAAAATCAGGACATTATAACAGTTGCAAAAGGCAATTAAAAAAATAAATCTTTTCGAACACATTCTACAAAGCAGGCATCAATTTGGGATTATCAATTCCCTAGCACTGGTATTATCAATAATATCAACACCTCCTCACCCCCCCCCCCAAAAAAAAAAATAAAAAAAATATGACAATACTAAAAGAAGAAACGTTGGACTTCTAAATAGTCAGCTTCAATCTCAACAAATTAAATTCCATTTGATCCAGAGTTTTCTTGAATAATGCTGGCAATCTCACGGAATCACCATAAAAGTACTTTGTCATATATTGTGCATGCATGAGTACTGTAGACATAACCGTGCTTTAAGGTATCCAACCTTTTGGATAGTTACAGTATTTGACGTAATCTCTGAACCCCTTATAAATGACAATAAATGAGAAGACTGCAGCCCTCCTTAACCAGAATGTTGGGCCAGTCATCCATTTTATGGATCAACAAAAACCTGAATCATACATATTTAATTGTGAAACCTCACTAGGTACAATCTAAAATATACTCAACAAAGAACAAAATCATATGCTTTGGCGGTCAAATAGTCTATTCATGCCTAAAACGCATACTTATTTGAACAACAAGCACATGCTAGCCAAACGCCCAAACATTCCTTGCATTCAAGAGTACTAAAACTGTCTTTCCTATGACATCTTAAATCTCCGCAATGCACTTCTGCAGTTCACAGTTTGCCAACCTGTTTATGTTTATTCCCTTGGGCTATGTTTGATCAGAGGGATTGAACGACAGAGGATAAGTAATAACATGGGATAATATATAGAATTGGATATAAAATAGAACTAATTTTTTACGTGTGATTACTTTTTTTGTGTTTGGTTGGTGGGATATAAGGTGGGATAAAATATGTGATTTAACATAAGAAGTGATAGGAAATAATTTTGAATATTTAGATTTTGGTGGAAAGCAAATCCTGGTTGGGAGATACATAATACCACCTCCATGGTATTACTTATTCCCTATTTTGGAGGATAAGTAGTCCAGTCCAAAAATTCAATACTGCAAGCCAAACACAAGACTAAAATCAAATTAGTCAAAAATGGTAAACTAATAATCCAATCCCCAAAAGTAATCCGGTAAACAAACACGGTCTTAGTGATCTATAAGAGTACAAGTGATGCCAAGTGTTAGAAAAACCCCATCTAGCCTACTCTTCATTTCTAATTCGGTGCAGTAGTCCCTAGCACACTTTCGTGTCAAATTAACTAGGTCAAGTGCACACGTGATTTGCTCACATTCATTAAAGGAAAATTGCCTCCTCAACTCATATCCCATCTGATTATTTCTCCTTTTGACCTTTTTCTACAAAACAAAAGGTCAACCTTCATTAACAAAGTTTCATAATTACTATATATATTTATGATGATGGGAACCCAAATCCTTTGGTCTCAAATCCATGAATAAATCCGACTAAGTATTATGCTGACTGTTAGTTACTTAACGCACAAGACATATTTAGGATGAGTTGGTGCAGTGGTGTATGCTATTTGTAAAGGACATTATTTTAGTAGATGAGACGAGAGAATAAATTGTGGCGGGAAACGTTAGAGACAAAAGGGTTCAGGCTAAGTCGATGCAAAACGGAATATATGGAATGCAAGTTTAGCCAAAATAGGACAACTGATGGTATAAAAGTAAGTTTGGACACACAAAAGATTGTAAACAAAGAAAACTTTAGATACCTTAGATCTATGGTGCAACAGGATAGAAGGATTGATACTGATGTAAGTCATAAAATTCAGACCGGGTGGACCAAATGGAAAAGTGCTTCGGGGATCTTGTGTGATCAGAAAATCTCCCTCAAGGTGAAAAGAAGGTATTATAAAGTGACGGTAAGACCATCGTTGTTATATGGATCAGATTGTTGGGTAGTAAAGCATAATCATGTTTAGAAGATGACAGTTGCGGAGATGAGAATGCTAAAATGGATGTATAGGATCACAAGAAGAGATAGGATCACAAGGAGAGATAGGATTAGGAACGAAGAGACTAGGGGCAAAATAAGAATAACATTGATTGAAGATAAAATAAGAGAAAATCGTTTAAGATGGTTCGGTCATGTTAATAGGCATCCAACGGAGGCACCTATTAAAAGGTGTGAAAACATGGAGATTGTCAGAAGTAGGAGAGGGAGATTGAAACCTAAAAGAAGTTGGAAAGAAACTATTAAACATGACATTGCCTCCATAAATCTAACGGAATATATGACCTCAAACAGACATGATTGGCGTCTTCAAATCCATATAGCCGATCCCACCTAGTGGGAAAAGGCTTGACTTGGTTTGGTTTGGTTTGGTTTGGCTTGGCTTGGCTTGGTTTTGGGAACCCAAATCAACCCTTTGGGTGCGCTAAACCCATCAAACCAGCAAAATAGCCCACAAAATCACAAACCATGCGAACCGTATTGACCCAAGAAAAATCCGTGTGTAAGCTCACCCACAGGAAGGAGCACTCTTGGGATCGAACTCAAGACCTCCTTCAAGGAAGGTTTGGGTTTTGGTTAGCTGAACTAGTCAACTGGTTAATATAGTTTTATGCTGTTAACCAGCATAAACTAAATTTTATACATTCACGATGTCCAAGGAATATGGTAAAATAATGTTGTCTAGTTCACCCCATAGCCAACCAAATCACGGCAATTTTTTCAACTTTTTGCAATTCATCCCCAAACTTTTACTATATTAAGATTTCCAGCAAAATTTGGATGCTTATGAAGATAAAATCAAACCTTAGTTTCAAAACTCGTCTGTCCTACGTTAAATGCTAACTCCATACTAGAGCAGAACTCTCTACCATGCACAAAATTCCATACCCACTACTCAAATCACCAATTAGTACCTTGAAGTCATATAACCGTGGAAGCTGCCAAAATCCAAAGCCAATTTGATCCCTCTTAACAGAGCCCCCAAAAAAGTTCACTTGCAATTCTCCCTTTCCACTCCCTCTCACAAATCAAAAACATGATCTGTTACTCGGTAACAGCAATAAAATTCTAAAGTCCCGATCAATTGAACTTCTAAAATATTAAAACAACAGTCACAAAAATTATCCCAAAAAAAAAAACACCTCCAAAACCCATCATTTAAAAAATCAAACCAAAAAGTATATATACATCGTCTCAATGGCTGAATTATTCAAGTCCGGGACACATGCAGATTCCAGCGAGAGTGACAAACTTCCCCGAGAAACCAACACAATCAAACCAGAGATCTAAGAGATCAAATAAGGAGAAAGAAAGAGAGAACAAACCTTTATTCGCTAGGGAAATCATGATCTCGTATGTAGTTAAAATCCGCGAGCAAGTACATCAGATCTCCCTTCTTCGACTTCTCTTACTACGCGCAATCGATCAACAAAAACAAATCAACAAACACGTATCAGGATCATATAAACTGCACGTATAGTGAGAGAAGTTAACAACAGCAGTACCTCTGCAACGATCTGTGTGGAGGAGAGGGGAGAGCGTTTCGAGTTGCTCAGAGAAGAGAAAGGGGTAGGTCGGGCCCCTTTACACGGGCGAGAGAACAGAGAGAGTACAAATTTGAGGACCGGTTACAAAGCCTAGAGAGAGACTAAGGGTGTGTTTGGAACCGGGAGAAATAAATTGGAAAATTTTATGCAAGGTTAGGAAACATGAATTTGAAAACATTTTCTCCATAAAAATTAATGTGATTTTACGTTTGGAAACATTTTTCTATACTAATTAACGTTATTCTAAAGTAAGGATTAGACTAGATTTGATTCGATTTGGTTAGATTGGATTTGATAAATGAAATTCATATCTAAAATTATCTTAAATTTCAAATTTGAATTTGAAAACGATCAAATCTCAAGATAAAATAAAATTAATAAATTTTGTAAAAGTTCAATTTTATTGATAAATATCTATTAATTTTAGTCTTATCTTTTAACCCAATAAAAAATAAAATAAATATGATTTTTTCCATTCCTATTATTTTCTTTCACTTCTTTTTCCTCCACAAATTCATACTCCAGACATAGCCCCGGATAAAATAAATTTTGTCCCCTTGTGATTGATTGTTGGGTTTTGGGTAAAAAAATCATACTTTCATTTTCTTGCCTTTTTTTTTTTTTTTTTTCCCCTCTTCCCTTTCACAAGTTTTGAGTAAAGCATATATCAGTTTAGATGTGATAAAATTAATGGAAAAAATGAAAAAATAAATAAAAATCTCTCTTGTATTTATAAATTTTATTAAGAGTAGATAAAAAATAAAAAAATAAAATCTCAAAGTCCCTTAATCTTTATATGCTCAAAGTTGGGGAAAAATATGAAGGGGGGAAAAAAAGGTTCATTAACAAATTTTTTTGAATACTATATTTAACAATTTTTTTTGAATACTATATTTACCACTCAAAGAAAGAATAAATAATCAAATCTTATTTGTGCCTTAAAAGATATCATAATAATATCATAACGTACATTTTATTTTCTTTTAAATTCTTTTTTAACTCACAATCAAGAAGAAAAAAGTTACTAATTTAAAAGTTACTAATTTTCCTTTCTTAAACTCCAAAGCATGAGAAATTTTTTTTTTTATTATTTCTCTTATTTTTTGTTTTCTCGTTACTTAATGCTTCCTTTCTTTTCTCTCTTAAATTCTCAAATATAGTGTTAAGCTCTGTTTTACATTTACTTTTATAGATATTAAAAAGGTCTATAAAAGGTCCAATATATATCAAGATATGGCATGTTAGACTTATTAAACTATGCTCAAAAACATTTTCAATACAAATACTTTTGCTAAACAAAGGTGTTTGTAGTATAAACACTTGTACTATGAACGCCTTTCCATACTGTAAACAACGATTAAAGCCTTACAAGTTCTCTTATTCCTCCTGCATTCGCAATCTTCATTACACAGCTAACCAAATCATTAGCCCCAACAATGCTTTGAAAATATCAAAAGCGAGATTGAATTTGACTAAGTATCCTTGCAATCTTCAACAAGTCGATGCAAGTTCCATAATCTCTTTAGAGTTCCATAACCCTTTTAGAAGCGATACCTATATATCATGTGAAATTTCTATCTCTCCTTAATGATATATACGTACATTGGTGTATACATTTTTACACAAATTTAAAAGAGGGTATTAAAATTGTGTCCCTACTTTCCGTATTGTATCTATACAATTGTTCTTTGGCTAAAGATAAAATCTCTATTTTGATTGGATTTTGTAGGTATTGTATCACATTCTATCTCTACTTGCAATTTAATTTCTTTTTAGTTACAGTTTCATGTTTGAAAGCCAAAGTTATTTTTGTACCTATAATTTTGAGATAATTTTTTATATTTGTTAAGTAAAATTTTGGGAATATTTGTTATGCCCCTAACCTCGTAGTCCGGGATAATGATATGCAAATATGGGAACTAAATAAATTAAATAAAAATTTATCCAAGGCCAAGTCATACAATAATAATAACAATCAGAGTATCTAACATTCGTCTCTCATTCTCATATTAAAATAATAGAGATAACAAAATCTAAATAAAATCTATGTCACACCTTGTCGAAACGATTAAAGGCTTACACAGCCATAATAATATCATAATAATATAATCTCAAAATACAATTAAGTATAGGATTCACACCCCGGGTTGAACAAATAGGAATAAGATCATTTATAAAAAATAATAATAATAATGTGATGTACTACATCATAACCATCGGTCTTAACTAAGCTCTAAGTGACAACCTTTTGGCCTTGCAGGATCACTTATAATAAGAATAAGGTGAGCACCATCGCCTAGTAGGTATGATTATGCAAGTGTCCACGAGTGAATAATAATTAAACATATAACGTAACTCACAACAATATCAACAAAATATAATATAACAATGCATATGTAATGTAATGGCCAATGTACTTTCTAATTTACGTCTACACCCAACCTTATCTTAGGATGGGTAACGCTTAATAAAGTACGCAGAACCACCAACCACTCTGCTTGCACTTACGACCAATATATATCTCAATTATATCAGAATTAGGATCTGAGTTACACCCTACTAGTGTAAGACTCAGGGAAACCAAGTTTCAACCCCTGGCTCTTTTGCTAGGGAACTGAATTATACCCCTAGTCGAGCATCTGTTTCGTTCAAGTAGGGTCTCGTTGTAGTTTGAAAAAAATCTCATAATATATCATTTCAAGTTTAACATCCCAACTTTAATAACTAAGCTCTAGTCACATATTTAAAATATCATTTTATTGTTTCTCTCAAAATCAAGAATCTTGTTTATACACATGATCGGTGCCTCTGTACCTTCAAAATATCAACATAGTACTCTCGGCCAATCGATAATCATATATCAAACTGGATGATACAACCTCCAGCCCTATGTATATGATACGCTTAATCATGGGAACTAAAACAATAATATTTTAACATTAGAAGAAAGACATGCTATACTCTAACATTCATAGTAACATTTTATATTCTCACTATGTGCATAATATCAACTTATATCTATCATATATGATTTACCATCCTGGATCAAAAGGATATCAAATCAAGCTGAAAAACAAACCTTTTTATGGGAAATATATTTGATATCCGCAGGAAGTCTGCTTAAAAGTCCAAAATAAACTTGCTTCGAGCCGTTGGAAAATGCCAAATCATCCCAGCCTCATGGAAAGCCCATAAGAAACCCGCTCCTACGACCCGCGATTTGCGATACAGACATGCGTCGTTACAAGCCCAATCCAGCACACAAAATACCCAGATCCAAGCACTGCAAGCCCGTAAATGGAATTGTAGTCAACAATAACAGCATATGTCTTAATATTATGCAACAAAACAAAAAAAATGACCAAGATTTAGCATGTATATATAAACTCAAAAACATATATATACACATGTATGTATATGTATCACCATGAACTAAAGCCATAACATGTTATAAATCAAACTACTCTAAATTATGCCAATATTCTTAAAATAATTATATTATCTTCCAATCTACCTTTGATCCAAACAAAATGTTAAAAAATCCTAAAATTGTAAAACTTCTATTCTCTATATCTTTCATGTCGAGTAAAATCACTATAATCTGACACTGCCACAATGATCACGAAACTGAAAATACCAAAGTTTGGTTATCCCTAAAGACGGCAGAAGCCAACCACAATAGGCTTTACTAGGGAATTAGTTAAATAATTATGTCCATGACATGCCCTTAACATCATTTGATTCTCTTGATCATCCGCTCTTCCACCACCACTGGTGAATGATATGGATTTTGACCATTAGCATAGATCCAATCCTGTCTTTGAATATGTTGAGAAGCAGTACACATAGTGGGATTAAGTTGTTAATTGGCAATAACATTTTAATAAACGAAAGAGATACTCTCAAATAAGATGAGATTGGGTCAAAGGAGTTGAATATAATAAAGGACTTATTTTTGAAGCCTTCAAATGCCCCGGAAATCGAACTAACATAGGATTGGAAATAAATGACCCAATGTTCGAAATTTTCACCATCATAGACTTAAAAGTCAATGCATTTTTTCGAGCACCTTTAGTTCCACATCATATGTGATGCCTAATGGTAGAAAATTTATGTATTAGCTAAATTTTCAAGGACAAAGGGCAACTGATACATGTAATGGAAGTTATATTTTATTCGAACAAACTAAAATTTTCCTAATTGTTGAATTAAATAAAAAAATGTCAATTGTGAAGTAACTCATAAAGAAGGAAAGCGGGTGCAATTGTTGGATTCGAGTAAGGAAACTCAATTCTCATGGAGTCTTTGAAATAAATAAATAAAAAAACTTAAAGGCCCATATACATGCATGTCCACATGACTAAACAAAGACCATGGCATACTTGATGAAAATTTTCTTATCGGTGCCATTAAGTCAATGCTTCAATAAATCATATCAAAGTAAGATATTAAGCCAAAAAAGTCAATGTATAAGGAATGAAACAATACATACGAAAGCACATAGTTGTTACACCTTTGTGTGCTTGATTGTGATATGTGTTGGTGTTGTTTGAAAGGCTTATGGATGCCTCCACTTGTAAGTACATTTTTATGGCACAAAAAATGTCACAAAATAACTATTTATAATAATTCTCGCAAACATATCGGTTACAGAATTCATAAAAAACATATTATTTGCAAAAATTCTTGCCAATCTATTGATGGCTAGAATTCCTAGATAATGTACAAAAGCGAAAAAGTCTACACAAGTATTGGTGACAAAAATTCCTATATAGCAAACTAATATAAAGCTTTTTGTGTAAAAATTAGGTACAAAGGAGCATGTAACAAGAGGGTGCCACATGCTACCTTACGGAAAAAAGAAAGAAAGTTACACTAAGGCTTTCTAACCTTGCTCCACTTACCTAAGCTGGTTTATGTCCTCTTATGTCATATGTTGATGTCTTTGGACATTTCCAATGATCTTGTTGGTTAATCATACATGCCATAATGAAATTAAGTTCTTTTAAAGTTAAATTGGTCGAAATTATGTCCAATGTTGACTTTTATGATATAATTATAACCATTTGACAATTATTTTCTAAAAATAAACTCAAATGGTAATAGACCCTTCAACTTCTTTAGTTAATCCTCAAAGATAGATGTTGAATGACACAAATTACCGTTTTTAGGATTGAGGAATTTCATGGTGGCTTTAGAATGAATCCCAAGATTTTTTGTTAACAATTGCATTAGTGTAGACAATTTTATGCATGTAAACAGAGAGTAAAAATACTTTTTTTTTTACTTATTTTTTCTGTTTAAGTTTTTATTTTTTTGGAAATGAGAAATTAAACCAAGTTTAACAAATACATTTTCGTTGTCTATTTTTAAAACTTTGTAAACATAAATTGAAAACACAATAACCATAAAAATTGCAAAATAGGGCCTCATATTTCTAATTTCACAGTACTGCACCTTGAATGTTGTATGTTTTGGATGGTTTATAATTTGGACTTGACTTGTTTGGACAAGTATTTTGAATGTCATATATTTTGAATAATCTATGACATGGATGTAGCTTATTTGGATTAGTCTTTTTAGATGTCATTTTTGGAAGGCTTTTGTGTGTGTGTGTGTGTGTTATTTCAATATATATCATCAATGAATGCCTCATAACCCATTTAAGAGTAAACTGTCAAGTATGAGTTCACTATTTTTAAACCCATATTCCTGAACATCTCAGAACTCATACCAAGTCATACCACCTAAACACTTTATAACTCATATTTTAAAAATACCTCAAAATTTATACTTTAAAACATCCAAGCACACCTTTAGGGACATAATTTAACTCTTCTTGTCACGCCTCGGATATCATGACCCGAAGCGAGATTCACTTTAGCATTCATCTATACATCATATGAACAAAATATCACCTCATATAATTACCCATTAAAGTCATGTAACCCACCAGAGTCATAAAATAAGAATAAAGAGACTGAAAATTTGAAATATATATTTAACCACAACCGGCCTTCGTCATAGATTAGGCAAACATGCTCTAAAAGAATATTGTAATATCCAGCATACAAATTTTGGAAGAATTAAAAATATTGGACTTATGATTTTGTCAAGTTTGTTAGGTTTATTTTATGTTCTTAGGCCAAAATTTAGCCTTGAGTGGTTAGTCGGTTTGGAGCCCAACCCAACCCCTTTTTTTTTCTTTTCTTATTTTCTTTTATTTTTCTCCCTTATTCTTCTTGTGCTTTTCTTTTATTCATTTTGCATAGCAACAAACATGCGAGAGAGAAGAAGAGAAAAAAAAGAAAAAGAAGAGAGAAAGTAATAATCAAAGGTCAGAGATAATCGAACATTGGTATTTTTGACAACGTGATCGTGGTGACAATGTTGGATCATGGTAATTCTGCCTGAGGCGAGAGATACGAATGGGATAAGCTTTGAAGTTTTGGGATTTCTTCATATTTTCTTATTCATTTCTTCGGATCCGAGGTAGATGGAACGTTTATGTGTTTAATTTGAGATTATCAGCATGATCTAGAGTAGTTTTTATGTAAATACGTAATGATTTTAGTGGATGGTGATATATATCATACTGGCCAACAACCCATGTCTACGACACTTCTCAAAATTTTAATTGAAGAGTATCGTAGATACGAGTTATAGGCTAATCAATTAACAACTATCATTATCAAATACGTTTTAAATTTTTATTTTTATTTTTGGCTATGAAAATTAATAATAAAATAAAAAAGTAAATAGAAAAACTAAAAAATGAAGGCAAAATTGGAAATCAAAATTGAATGGTGATATGTTTACTAAACGGATCCTAAAATATAAAGAAGAAAAACACACTTTTCATAATGTATTTTTAATAAATAGTATGATTAAATTATATTTAACACGCAAATAACTCAATTTTGAATTCAAAATACGAACCTATATGAAAAAGTGTAAAAATAAAAAATCATGATCAAAAGAGATTAAGTTATAAAATTTTATTATCACATTTTTCAAAATTATTATTTTAAATCTTTCACATAAAAAGTATTCAAAAAAATTAAAAATGTGAGAGAGAAAGAAAAATAATCCGGACAATTAAGCAAATCCAAAATTTTAATTTGAATGTTTCTTTTTAATAAAATTTTCAGGAAAATTGAAGTTTGAGTGTTTATTTTAAATAAAAAAAATTTGTTGATGTTATCCAATAGGTATTCATACATTGTTCGTTGTTTTTCTATTTATGTTTATCTGCTAATATTTTCTGTTTTTATTTTTGCGTGTTATTTCCTTTCTTTGAAATAAAAACTAAAAATCATTTTGAAAATTTAATTTTGTTTGCAATTATTGTTTAACAAATTAATTGGATTTAATAGATATATTTAATGTTAATGTTAATTTAATTATATTCTTTATTAAATTAAATTAAATTAATTATGAATTTAATATTTAAAATTTAATATTAATTAATTAATTTCATATTAAATTAATTAATTATTTACTTTAAAACTATTTAATTTAATTTAATTACTTTGTAAAATTAAATCTATACAATAAAAATAGATAATTAATTTATTTAGTAAAAATAAATTAATATGATACATATTGATTTAGATAATTAAAATAATTCACTTTAATATGATGTAACAAAAATAGACAAAGTATTAAAAATTTACAAATTATTTGCAATAGCAAAAATAGAGTGAAAACACTTTTGTTGTTACGTTTTTCTGTTTAACAGATTGAACAGATTGAAGAAACAGTTTTTTTCTGCCAGTTTATAAAAATTTAGAAACATAAATAGAAATTTAAGTTTAAATGTTTCATTTTAATAAAAATTTAAAGAGTATTAAAATCTAGAAATCTAATAAAAAAATTTAGTTGACTTTTTCTATTAGGCATCTATCTGTGTTTAGTTTATATTTTCAAAAAATCTTACATTTTTTTAAATTTTTATTATCATATTTTATCTATATTTTTTTCTGACCAATTAACTTATTTGAATTTTGAAAGCCCCGGATCCCAAGATATACCTTCTCTTCTCTCATCTCTCTCTTTCTCTCTCTCGGGAGACAACTCCAGCTGCCCATCCCTCTCTCTCTCCCTTTCCATTTATTTCTTTTTCTATCCGTCTCTCTCTTCCCTAGCCGTCCATTTCTCTCTCTTCCTTTCTATTAATTGATGTGCAAAAATCTAAATCATTAATTGAAAATTAAAATTAAATATCAGCCGTTGGATATAGTTTGTGAGAGGGATATTTTTGAAATGGGATGTGTTTTATTATATAGGTATATTTGTATATATGTGTTTGTGGGTATGTATATACATAATCTTGTTTGTTTTTGAGTTTTGTTGAATAATATTTAAATATATGTTGCTGTTGTTGTTATGGTTGTAGTAGCTTATATTTATACTGCACATCGTTCATCACAGGAAATGGCTTTTTGTGAAATTGAGATTTTTTTGGTACTTGTGAGCGACTAACTCAGAGCGAGTTCCTTGTGCATTTTGGACTTCCAGCGAACTTCCTGCGACATCTCGTGGACATCAAGCATGTTTTTCGAGGACATCGAGCTAGCTTCCAACAAGAAGGTATTTTCTACCTAAATTGATGTCTTTTTTTATCCGGTTTGGGTGCTATATCATATACAATGGATACATGTTAAAATTATGTACATGTTGAGATTATAAGATGTTATTATGGATGCTTGAGCATATCATGTCTTTATTTTAAGGTTGGGATATTGTTAATCATACATTATTAAGAATAACGTGCGCATCAGGGATGGGGATTTTATCATGCAGTTTGATATTGTGATTGTTGATTGGCCAAGAATGTCACATTAACATTGTTAACGTGCTGAGACATAGGTCATGTATATTGACAGAATCTTTGATTTTGAGAAAAATAATAAAGTGATATTCAATTGATATATATGATAAATCATGAGATTTTTTTCAGACTGCAGCCAGACCTGTTTAAGCTAAATAGATGCCTAACTCGGGGTGTTTCTGAGCTGAAAGGCTAGGGGGATAACTTGATTCCCTTGAGTCTTACACCTATGGGAGGTAACTTGTTTTTTCACTCCTGATATATATTTAGATATATGTTTGCTATGAAAAACTTGGAAAAAATGATATTAAAATTATATATATACATAAGTAATATAATTTACTACACTAAGTTACAAAAAGGCCCCAAAGGAAGTGGGAAACCTTATATGGAGCCAAGGTAGATCGCCTGTACTATAGGTGTCTAATCTGCATGCAGCCCTTCCCATATATCATTCAAACTACACACTCTCTTTCTCATATATACTGTTGAAAAGGCAAAATAGAAAAGATAACAAATAGAGGGAAATGGAAGAAAATAAGTGAAATGATAGAGAAGAAGAGTTCAACACAAGGAATGTAAGGCCAGGTTCTAGCTTTCTTATGGTTTAGTATGAAATTTTGTTGAGTATAGAGGTTTGTATGTAGGAACTTGCCTGTGTAAAGCGGAATGAATTTATTTCTGTTAAAATTTCTTGCTTTATTTTTCATCATAAATCTTGCTCGTGGCTTTGATGATTCATGCAATGGATGGGTGATGTTTAAGATGATTTTTCAGTCCTGTTTTGGTGTGATTTTGTCTCTAACGGTAACGATACAATCTTAGGCAATGGTAAAATGTACTTAAAAGGAGAAATGCAAGTTTTACACTATAAATAGCTGGGTTCTAGCAACTCATTCGGCTAACATTGGCATCGGAATATGCCATGGCTGACACAAAATTGTTCCTCTCGAAAAGTTACACAATTTGGGCTCAAGAATTACCTAAAAATGTTTTGAAATAATAAAGTTATGTTAGTTTGAAGTTTGGGTGTCAAACTTCAATATGCCCAAATTTTTATAAAGGAAATTTCTCATATTTATTAGGTATTTGATCTATTTTTTGAATTGTGATTGGATTAAAAATTTTAATAAAGATGCCTGGGGATATTATATACATCCTGTAACTTTCTCCGAATGGAAGTAGACAAAATAGTTAAATGATGGAAGAATTGTAAGTTTAGATTTCCTAGACCTAATGCTGCTAATAAAATAATTTGATGATAATAAGTGAATACATGTTAACTAATCGTAAATTTACTTATACAAAGTTTAGCAAGCATCAAAGGAAGAGTCCACCGAAAAGGTTTCAAGGCCCTTCCAGTAAGGGATTTATTCTTAAAATTGAAATCTAATGTTTGATATAAGGGTATATGAGAATGTGTGATATTCTTAAAAATCATGACATTATTAGAGAATATGGAGTATAGGGGTTGAATTTTATGGGATGTGGTAATCTACACTCAATTGTTATAAGATTATTGGTGAATGTTTGTGCATTGATATTGGTTATAATTTATGCTATATATTAAGGCAACAGAGCTAGAAAGGTGGCGTGCGTATGTATGGGTGAAAGGAGACTGTTGCTGATATTATAATGTTTTCCAAGCTTGTTATGCGACGAATGTGTTGTGAGATTATAAGGGTGGCAAAATATTATAAGAACAGGAAGGATTAACCATTGCATAAATTTCTAATGCATGTTTATGTTCTTCATACCATTATTAATTATTGAAAATTATTTTGGTAAGAGTTCATATTTTTATAGATTTGCTATTACATAGAAATGTTTATTGTCGTTAGAATTTATCTCCTACTGAGTTGTGCAGCTCATCCCATTTTATAGATTTTATATAGAGAGGCCTACTAGTAGCAAGAGTTAATGCTAGCAAGGGAGTGGTCCAGTTTGGCTTTGACAATGGGCTAATAGGTTGTTAAACTATGATTAAGAATATGTATATCTAGTTTGAGAATGTAAGACTATGATAGAACTTTTGTAATAAATATCGTTGTCATGCTCTGGTTGTAGTGTTGAAATCCTAAGATGTGACATTCACTGTAAGCGTAAACGGTATGGTCAGTGGTCCCGTGTGAT
Organism: Sideroxylon spinosum; assembly: GCA_003260245.2. NCBI lineage: Eukaryota > Viridiplantae > Streptophyta > Magnoliopsida > Ericales > Sapotaceae > Sideroxylon > Sideroxylon spinosum. The sequence goes on from QLOD02000009.1 coordinate 18,620,426, forward strand.
GTGCTAAGTATCATCCATCCTAAGGTAAGATTGGGGGTAGATGGAGATTAGAAATTGTATTAGTCATTTCATTGTTATATTATATTTTGTTAATATTATTGTGATTTTTGTTATATTTTAATTATTATTCACTCGTGCACACTTTCATGGTCTTATCTACTGGGGGTAGTGCTCCTCTCATCCTTATTATAGGTGATCCGCAAAGCCAGAAAATAGTCACCCAAAGTTTAGTTCTGATCGATGTTTGACCTAATAGCTATTTTGGTGTATTTATTGGATGATTGTATTTTTATTTATGCAACCTGGTCACTTATTTATATTTTTAAATTATATTATAATGATGTTTATTATGATTGTGAAAGTATTGGGTTGTGTCAACGGGGTGTGACTTTGAATTTCATTTGGATAACATCATTTTATTTATTTTCATATGGAAATGGGGTACGATATAGATGTTTCGATTGTCATTATATTATAACTTAACCTTAGCATTGTTTTTAACTTATTTGATTTATTCCTCATACTTTCGTACCATCCATCTCGAACTATGAGTATAGGGACGTATTAACTCGAAACATAAAACCATATCAAAAATAAAAAGAGTTAATTGTACTGTTGCCCCAACTAATGGAGGCGAAAAAAGAACTAAATATACATCCAAGATATGATAAATAAGCTCTCAAAATAAATAATCACCAAGGATGATTTACTGTTCTCGGCTGAACATCTCGATTGGGCAGTCAACACCAGAACCTGCAACAAAGTTTGTAAGAGAATGAGCATAACCACTAGTACCCACCATAAACTGAAAATTATATAATGTATGCCCTATCATGTTACTACATGAGTAAGTAATATCATCGTCATCAACATATCATAAGGTAATCAACCGTCAGGCCAAATTGCAATATGTAAAACATCTTATTTTTATTCTCGATGCATATTATATGAAAAAACCAATACTTCACAGGTTTTGTTGAGTTTGCAGTCATAAATTCCAATGCACTTTCTCTTCTTGGCCTACCTTGCATGACTCTTGTCGATATGAGTAAATACATGACTCTACATCTGCCCCAGAGCTAAGCCTAAAGCGTGAACACCTTAATTAATGTTTGCCTCACTTTGCAGGTGATTACCCTAATGGATACGAGTATCCATACTTGTGCAACTTTAAAGATTTTCAAACATTGAGTATCTAAATGCCCCTTATTTCTAATACTTACCAAAAGCCCAAAAAGGTGTTGCTATCATTGCCTTGTTAAAATTTTTCTGTCTTAAGATAAAAATGTCCTAATACAAAATGACCTCTTTGCCCTTCATGTTTACTATACATAATCCAAATTCTAAAAAATCCTATACAAGAGTTCAACAAGAACTTGCTGAAAATATCAAATAATATCAACAATCACTTGTTAAAAAAAAATTAAACAATCCTTTATTGAAACAAATTTTCGACAAATAAACGAAATATTTTAGCAACTAATTACTAAATAAACTAAAAATTTCCAACTGTTCTTTGTTGAAAAAATCAAATAATTTCAATAATCAGTTGCTAAAACAATTTAAATTTAAATTTTATTTTTAATGTGCTTAAACTTAAATTTTAAATACATCTACTTTTATATTCTTTGTGTCATTTAGATAATAAGAAAGGTTAAAATTTTAAATTTGGGATACTTTCAATGGTTAGATTTACTCAATGGTAAGATTTTTTTTTTTTACTTTTACTTTCCACTTTGATTGTCTATATTGTCATTTTATAAAAAAACATTCTCTCTCACACTTCCCATCTTTTTTTTGGAATACTTTTTATATAAAAGTTTTCAAATTAATATTTTAAAAATAGTGATAATATCTGCAATAAATATTTTTTTTTACACATTTATTAAATAATGTATAAAAATACTTTTGTCTATTTTGATTAGTGATTTTTACTTTTACAAGTTTTTTTACAATTTTATATAGATTTATTTTATAAATTTAAATTTGAATTATTTACAAGCCAAATTATATTTCTACGCCTTTAGATACGGACAATAATTAGTACATACATATATAACTTTAGTTTGTTGTGACTTAAGTATTATTCATTTTCCTATATGTTAGTTTATCTTCAAAATTTCTTGCGTGAGAATGGAGATTTTGAGAGAAGCAACAAAATTGAAGTTGTATATTTTATTTATGAATTCAGAATAACTTTGTAGAATTAATTTTTTTTCTAAACTCTTACCATTAATGATTTAAATTGTTAATACAATTGTTTATGTACTTATAATAACCAAAATGATCATATTTTTAAAATTATAATAAAATTTAATTTCAAATTTATTTATTTAAAAAAAATAGTATACTGTTTGTAAAATTTCCTTTTTTTGTTCTTTTTTCTTTTTTACTTTATCTCCTTATTTTGCTCATTTGAGAAAACTTACCAAAAAAATTACGAATAACAAATTTTGGAGAAAGAAGATCCCAAATTTTGTAAATTTCATTATAAATAAAATATTTATTTGGATTTTGTAAATATTTAATTATATCGCAACTATTTTAAATATTTTTTATAATTTTTTTGGTTGTTAATTTATATAGAATTTCAGAGTTTGTTTTGGATAAATAGTATAGCAAATACAAAAGAAGCTTTGCAAAAACAAGATATAAATTCAGAAAAGATGTTGACTCTGTTTTTTAATTAAGAAGATTACTTGATCGATTAGTTTTTTATCCTATTAAATGATACATTCAACTCAAAGTTAGAGATTAGATAATTATGTTATACATTCAAATTTAAATTTAATTTTTTAATTAAGGTTTAGTTTAGAAAAAGAAAAACTACTTTTTTTGGCAATTAACTATTAATTGTTAAAAAATTATTTCTTTTTTAGTATTTGAGAAAGAAGAAGGTTAATTTTTTATTAGTTAACTTTTTAATTTTTTTAATTCAACATTTTTTTCTTGATAATCTTAAAAAAAAAAAAACAATTTACATGTAAGAGAGTAAATTTGTTATTTAAAAAAAAAAAAAAGGAACAAAAAAAGTTAGTCTTGTGGCTTTCCAGGTTGATGAGTGAGATTTTTGGTACCCTGAAATCTTTTATAATTAGAGAAATTTTATGCCTAAAATTGGGGGCAAATATTTATGATTGGGGGCAAGATTTATGAGATCACATTAAATTCCATAAAGATATATATCAATCTAATATTTTTCTTATCCAAATAAGGAAAAAATCGTATCAAATCAGGGAATATTTTCAATTTGGCTCCAACTACAACTCTACAAAATTTTCTTATAAATAGGGGATAAAATCAACCTAACAGCTTTGAGATATTTTTCTCTTTCTCTATACAAAAACCCTGCCATCTATGCTAACTTAAGCATCAGAGATTCTTTGGCAGGCACCACACCGGTGTTCATGACGAACAAATTTTCACAACCGCCGGTGGATCGAGTTCTTGTTGGTTCAGATTGAGGATTACGAAATTTTAGCATCGTCAGTTAGCACCGTTTGTGGGAACGAGATTCTCGTTCAAAGTCCAAGGTCTAGTGCCATTGGTGACTAGGAATTTTTTTTCTCCGGCGGTACAATAGAGTAGAAAGGTCTTTGAAACTAGACCTGCAAATCCGAACCGTCAAAGTCCATTGTACGAACGAACTAATATCAAACAAAGAAGATCATAAACATCCGAAATCATCGCGTCCATGGCTCGGGAGATGATGACTCCGGCCCTCGGGTCGGGCTTCAAGTGGAACTCCTATCGAGTGTTCGAATGTCAAATATGCCAAATTCGAAGCCAACAATAAATCCCCGAAACGGATGCCTTATGGCGGATAAGGTGGTCGATCTTCTTCGACCTATGAGGCTCTATGACGCACCATCTATGCTCGGAGCATGAATCAAAATAACAACATCATGGCCCAAAACCGGAAAGACCCAAAACAGAACACAAGCATTTCAATCCACGATGGCGGTATTATCGCCACCTGGATCTGGAGTCTATAAGAGATCTCTTCTTTACGAAAAGTGCAACCGTAAGATGAAACCGATTTATGGTTTGACCGGCTTGTTTTGGTCAGGTATGGCGTTAGAATGAGGGCTCTGCCATGTCGCCATTGAAGCCGCTCTTAACGGCGTTTCGATTGTCTAAGTCTCGTCGGATTCTTCTTATGTCTACCAGAATTATAAGAGAAGATGCGAAATCATTCTCGAGCTGGCCGAGCTAACCGAGCATGAGTATGAGCTGGCCGAGCATGGCTGAGCTCACCGAGCATGGCCGAGCTCCCCGAGCATGACGAGAGCTAGCCGAGTATGCTGGCCGAGTATGAGCTGGCCGAGCTAGCCGAGCACGAGCATTAGCTGGCCGAACATGGCTGAGCTCACCGAGCATGAGCTGTTCGAGCATGGTCGAGCTCACCGAGCATGAGCATAGCTGGCTGAGTATGAGCTGGCCGAGCTCACTGAGCATGAGCTGGCCGAACTCACCGAGCATGAGCTATCCGAGGATGGCCGAGTTCACCGAGCATCAACAGAGCTAGCCGAGTACGAAAAGATCTAGCCGAGTACGAAAAGAGCTAGCCGAGCTAGCCGAGTATAAGAAGAGCTGGCCTAGTATGAGCAGGCCGAGCATGATCGAGCTCACCGAGCATGAGCATGAGCTGGCCAAGCTAGCAGATTATGAGAAGAGTTGGCCGAGCTGGCCGATCATGGCCAAAATAGCCGAGCATGGGTAGAACTAGCCGACGAAGAGCAGAACCGACCAAGCATAAAGAATGTTGGCTGAATGAGTGCAGAGTTGGCCGTGTATGAGTGGAACTGACCGAGCAAAAGGAAATTTGGCTGAACAGAGCACACTGTTGGCCGAGCAGCTATTAACCCGAATCATAAAGTTAACCACTTTGATACCAAGCATCACTTGGCCGAGGTATCTATGATAACTAAATTCAAGAATTATCTGGTAGTATTTTTATACCAATTAATTCGAAGACTTATCTCAGTACTACGAATATCTTTTGAAGATATTTGTCAATATTTAGCATTGCTCGAAACACAAGGATGATATAACTTATTGCATTTTTCTAAAAATTGCATCATGCCTACCAAATTTTCTTGTCATCCATAGTATCCCATGCTAAAGGTCGTATTAAAATTTGGGCGTATTATTATGTATAGCATGAAGTTATATATATATTTGGAAGACACCCACAAACATCTCAAACCGCCCGATAAAAACAATTAGTTGCACTATAACTATAGGTGAAATACATGACGACGCAACTTCATATGATTATACAATTGATAGCATGATTTAATATTTTGGAGCTCAATTTAATGAATTGTTGAGCATAAGTTATCAGTTGTTATCTATATGAGCACAACATGAATTGGAACACTTGATACAGTTTCAAATTTATTTATCAATATATTTTCTGAGCACAATGATGTATTGAGCATGATTTATTCATATACTCGATTTTGAAGTTTAATTACCAGACATAATTTATTTAAATCTTCGGATATGAATTTGCTTACTAACCATGATCTATTAGACTGGATTATCACATCCCAAACACGAGTAAATACTACCAAGCAAGAGCAGGTAGAGCAAGAGCATGCCAAGCACGAGCGTGCTAAGCATAAATAAGACAAGCACCTAGTGATTTTGAAATAATTGAGAATTTGATAATTCTACTAAATATCCCAGGAACTATCACTTAGTATCAGCAAGAATACAATCGACATACCAGTCGATCCTGTCGACCGAGCAGAGAGTGCCTGCTAGGCTTAAGAGGTCAATCAACATATCAGTCAGTCCGAGAGAGGCCGACCGACGGAGGAATACCTGCCCACTAGGCCAAGAGAGCCTAAGGGACAGTTCGACAATTTGATAGATCGGTCAGTCTGAGAGAGTCCGACCGATGGAGGAATACCTGCTCGCTAGGCCAAGAGAGCCTAAGGGGTAGTTCGACAATTCGACAGATCGGTCAGTCCGAGAGAGTCCGATCGACGGAGAAATACCTCCCCGCTAGGCCAAGAGAGCCTAAGGGCCAGTTCGACAATTCGACAGATTGGTCGGTCCGAGAGAGGCTGACCGATGGAGGAATACCTGCCCGCTAGGCCGAGCACCTAAGGGACAGATCGACAATCTACAGTCCACTAGGACGAGCGCCTAAGGGACAGATCGATAATCTACAGTCCGCTAGGCCTAGGGCCTAAGAGACCAATCGACAATCTACAAGTCGACAATCTACAGTCTGCTAGGCCAAGCGCCTAAGGGACGAATCGACACTCGGTCGGCCATTTAAGCCGACCGACGAAGACTACAGTCATGGGCTGAGAGTGCCTAGGTAAAAATGGAGACCATGCTCGATAAGTACGTTCAGTTCATATTATAAATCAATATATCATTATGTCTAGGTGTCAAAGCTCGGGTTGCTAATTAAGATGGATATCAAATCTGAAGCTCACCCGGGTTCGCTCTAATTAGACTGATGTGATTACAATAGTTAGCCACAAGTTTAAAGACCAGTATTATCAATATCCAATTGAACAAGAAAGTAGCAAACGGAAGCCTATGGGCTAATCTCCTACTCGGTTTACGGGACCAAGCAGCGCGAATAGAAGCTTACGGGCTGGCGAATAGAAGCTTACGGGCTAAGCCTATGGGCTAATTTCTACTCAGTCTATGGGACCGGACAGGACATAAAGAGTCCACGAGGCCAAAGCCAAAAAACTATTTTGCTTAGTGAAAGAAAGTGGCACAAGGAAATTAACTTTTACGCACTCAACACAAAGAAAAATAAAACAAAATATAAAATATACACGGCCTATGGTACAGCCAACCTTAGATTCCCCTTGTTCTGCTCAGGAAACCAGGGGAATCGAGGGCATCTGATGAGTGTGATTTTTGGTACTTTGAAATCTTTTATAATTAGAGAAATATTTATGTCTCTAATTGGGGGCAATATTAGGACTGTGGGCAAATATTTATGATTGGGGGCAAGATTTATGAGATCATATTAAATTCCATAAAAATATATATCAATCTAATATTTTCCTTATCCAAATAAGGAAAATCATATTAAATTAGGGAATACTTCCAATTTGACTCCAACTACTTCTCTACAAAATTTTCTTATAAATAGGGGATATAATCATCCTAACAGTTATGAGATAATTCTCTCTCTCTCTCTATACAAAAACCCTGCCATCTGTGCTAACTTAAGCATCAGAGATTATTTGGCAGATACCACACCGGTGTTCTTGGCAGACAGATTTTCACAACCGTCGAGAGATCGAGTTCTTGAAGACCCGGATTGAGGATTACGAAATTTCAGCATCATCACAGATTATGCTTAGTTTAAAAAAAGTATGTATCCTTTTGCATTTTATATAACATTTTTCATTAAAATTTAATATTTTTAAATGCTATAATTATTAGAAGTGTTAATTGTGTTTGCCAAAAAATAAAAATAAAAAATCCATGTACGTTTGAATAAAAGTTAAAAAAATTAAAATCAATTTTATCACTTTTTTTAATCTAAATTGATAGTTTTTTATATAAATAGACGTAAATGACTTTTTTTATATTTATTTTATGAAAACAGTTAAAGTTATAATTTAAAAAAAAAAAATTAAATTTTGATTAAAAAAATTTTATAAAAGGGAAACCAAACAAAGCCTTAACAACCCCCCAAACCCTCTCTCTCCGCGCTCCCTAAACCCTTCTTCGTCTCTGCACGTAAACATCTGGTCTGTGCACTCTAAACCCTTTCCCACGCTCCTCTGCTCCGAAACTTCAACCCGATGACGGACTTCGAGCTGCTGCGAGCGCTGTTCCAGCCCCACATAGACTCCTTCGACTACATGGTGGAGCAAGGGTTAGAGACGATGCTCATGAGCATCAAGCCTGTTGAAGTGTTCGACTCCTTCTCCCAGCAAAAGCTTCGAAATATCCTTTCTTATTTTTCTTTTTTTCCCTCATTTTTTGATTTATTCATCTCCCGTCCCGCTTGGTTGCTTCAAATTTGAAGGAAAGATAAGGGAAAAAGGCAATTAAAGTTTTGTGTTTTATTGAATTCCCGCCTTTATTTGTCTCTACATTCAAAGTTGTACTCTTTTATTAGACAATTTATTTGGTTTTTTTTTTTTTTTTGTTTTCTCTCTTGATGTTTTATTGAATTCCCACCTTTATTTGTCTCTACATTCAAATTTGTACTGCTGTCTTGGTGTATTATTTTAAAAATTTACTCTCTTTATTAGACAATTTATTTGAGTTCTTCTTGATGTTATTTCTTGACTTTGTATCCTACTCTGGTTGGGAAAACCCGAGCTATACCCTCCTCGGAGGGACCGCAATTCTCGGACAATGCAAGAAGCTTTGTATCCTTTTGAAGTAAGTGTTATTTGATATGCTAATTTTTGTATTTCCCCAGTGTTACTTGGTATGTGATTTAATGGGTTGGATGCATTTTATTCTTGACAGTGTAGACAAGCTAAAATTTCATATGGGGGGAAATTCCTAGCGGATGTTTGCTTTCAATATGGTAATGGAGCTGTTATAAGAGAAAAGTTCAATTTTGGGCAATTTCCTATAATGTTAAAGGTTTGTGGCTCTATCTGTTTTGCATCTTCTCCATTAACAGAGCTATTGATCTCAAGATTAGTGTTTCTCCTCGTTCTTTGCTGAACCTGCATTGATATATTGTCAAAGTAATGTTCTTTTGGTATTTGTTATTTACCCCTTGTGAATAAGTGGATGACAGTGATGAAGTGATGGTCAATAGCTTAGGTGTTTGCTGAAGACTTGGTTTGACAGATTGTTGTTATGATCCTTATGGAAAATGCTATTACATACCATTGTGTTCAATGTGGGCAGGAACTTATTTTATGAGTGGACGTCAGGCTACTTAGGCTATTGGTAGAATCATTGTTTAAACTAAATAGTGTATATGCAAGTCACATGGTTGTCCTTTCTAAGATACATGTTAAAATCTTCCCATAGAAGGCAGACTGAAGAATACAATTTTAGAACATTAACAAAATCGCAATGGTTGAATTAATAATATACTTTTTAAAGCCATTGGTGAAAAAAAATTATTGTTTGCTATGGCATCTTGTGCAAGCAAAGCTATTCTTTGGTTGTGAACTTTTAATTATTTGCTTGTGATCTTGTTGACCCAATTCTAGACCTGATTATCGTGATTGCTCTGAAAAATATTATCCTTGAAAAGGGTGTAATGTTTGCAAGGATGAAAGAATGATGTTGCATTGAAAAAGTCCAAATATTTTGTTCCTTGGTAAAGTAGTATGCAATTGCTTGCTAAAATGAAAAATATTGGGGGTTTCATTGACTGAATCAGTGAAAGTACACACCCAACACAATCTTAAAGTGAGTAATTCATTGACAAGATCACTGTACTCAAACTTAACCACAGACTATCAAGTCCCAAGTAGAGTATCTATCTTTCATCTAGATGTACTCATATTGACGACCCATATTTGGTGGGTATTTCATTATTTGTCACGAGGTTTGCCTATAAATAACCATTGAACTTCATATCTTAGTGAAACACTTGCCCTTGGGGCGTGGAGGAGGCTTCATATATTAATGAAAGAGAATGGGCATGGCTATGGGCCATTGTTCAAGTTGCACCATTTCAAGAAAGAATAATTTTGCCATGTTTACGTGTCAATTATTTCATTAGATGTCACGAGATTTGCTAATAAATAACCAGTGTATTTCATATATCAATGAAACTTGCCCCCTTTGCGCACGCACCTTTTTTGGGGGGTGGGGTGTTCATGTGTTAGTGAAAGAGAATGGTCATGCCTATGAGTTAATGTTGAAGTTGCACCATTTAAAAAAATAACAGTTTTGCCATGTATACGTGTCCACAGTCTTGGATCAGTGAGTGACTTTTAGTTATTTTGTTACCATTCTTGGCCCAATCACAAAGTTTTATTTTATCTTAGAATAAGACATATTGATCTCTTATGACTTATGTATGATTTTGTTACAAGTGATTAGTTGTAATTGGATAGTTCAATGGATGTAAAAATGATCGTTTGGGTTTTCGAGCATGAAATGCAGATTTTTGTTTGAAGGAAATTAGGTTGTGCAAATGAAGTCATGAGGGCAGGCGCTGTCTGCCCCTTATGTTGCCTATATTGAGGGGATCAATTGTTCAAATACAGTTTTTTCTCCCTGATGTAAGTGCATAACATTTTGGGCTCCAACAGGGTCAAGTTTAAATTTTGAACAAATGCTGTTGTATATCTATGCTGTAGCCCATTTACTTTAAAAGAAAAGAAAAGAAAAGAAAAGGAATTCTGGAACAAAGCAATAGCTCTCTGTAGTAATTTCGAAGTTGGCTTTTGGACCTTGTAATTTGAGTAATTGTACTCCCGTTGTAAAATGATTCTTGTAATCAATAGCGGAGCCACATGGAGATTGGGGGGAAGTGTGCTCTTTGATTTTGAATGTCACCAAAATATTCCTAGTGTTTTAGCTTTATTAAAAAAATTAAGTTAATTCAAAATTCGGGTATTTTGACCTTATTGAAAATTTAAGGTTAACTCAAAATTTTTTTAAAATAAAAAGAGTTTATAAGAATTGAATCCAAGTATTTTTTTTGTGAAATAAAGTACATTCTCCCACCACACTATTGAATACTAACATAAAAAATTCTATAAATAATAAAAATAATAATTATATATTTTTGATAACGAGAGACATTCTAGTAAACCTCAGGTACTGTTAAAAGGGACAGTTGAACTATTAAATTGTGAAAATATATTCACAGGTGTAATATTCATGGATAACTTTCTCTCTCCCTAAAAGTAACACCGCTTCTCTCTTACTTTTAATTTCGACATAAATCGTTATCTTATCCTCTTCTTGGGTGTTTGGTGCCTTAGTAAAAATTCTGGATTTGCCCTGCTTATAGTCATGCTTTCCTTGTCCAGAAAGGGCCTCTCAGCCGGAGAATGGCTGATGTATAAGCTATACATATATACTATGTTGCAAAGGGAAATGAAATTACTTAATGCATGGTCATATATATTCTTTGAAATTTTCTTTTCTACATTTTTCTGCCTTTCTTTTTCCTTCACAAATCCAAGATCCAAAACATGTATGCTGGCCTAGGGACATCCAATTAATCTTTCAGCCTTGTTGTTTGGGTTGAGTCATTGATTGTTTGGCTTGGCAAAAATATCAAAATTACTTAGAGTTGTTACTGTAGCAAGAATAAATGGAAGGCTTGACTCCTTCAGGATGTTTCAGCATATATTTGTGCACATAGTTTTTGTAAAAACCGGGAAACAACTAATAGATCCCTCATCAAATCAAATCACCTAATCAAATATCCTATACTAGGAAAGAATAAATTTTACAATATTTACAATATTATAACACTCTTCTCAAGTCGGAGTATGTAATATATGTTCCATACTTGGGACAAATGTATCTAATTCGAAATCTTTCAAGGTCTTTAGTAAACAAATCAATAAGCTGGGTTTTAGACTTGACTTGACTAGTCTTAATGTAGGATATTTTCTCTAGCAAAGTGACAATTCACCTCAATGTGCTTAGTCCTTCCAAGGAATATTGGATTGGAGGAAATATGACGTGCTGCCGCTTATGGCATAACAACTCCACAAAACTCTTTCAGCATGTTCTATATCTAGATCAGTTCACATGAGGCGTGAGTTATGGCTCTAGATTTTGATTTTGCACTCGATCTTGCAACCACAGTTTGTTTCTTGCTCTTCCAAAATATTAGATTACCTTCAACAAAAATGCAATAACTTGTAGTGGAGCATCTGTCTGATGGAGTTCTTACCCAATCAACGTCTACATATCCTTATGCTAAAGTGTATTCATTATCCTAGTATAACAAGCCCCTTTCAGGTGCGTGCTTCAAATATCTCAAGATTCATACTATTAACATCCTAGTGACAAAGGTTGAGTTTGGGAAGTACTAAAAGGTTAGCTTTTTTTTTTTTGTATTTGGGATGGGAAAAAAGCTAGCTTTTTAGTAGCTAGCCTTTCAATTTTTTGTTAAATTGACATTTTTGCCCTTCAAGATTTAAAAGAAGTTTAAAATATAAGAGGATAAATTTGGTTATTTTAGAAAAAGTCAAAAAATTAGTAGAGCTACCAACTTTTAGCTATGAAACAAAGCCTAATACAGGTGATTTTCAAAAACTGACTAATCACACTTACAGATTTCTTTTTTTTTTTTTTTTTGAAAAGATAAGTAAGTTTTATTAAAAGTATCGAAAAGATGTCATAAGAAGAAAGTAAGCTACAAAGTTCCTCCTACTCACTGCATGCTAGCAATAAAATCTACAAAGGAGCCTAGATCACTCTCTTTTCCTTCTTCTACCCAACTATATAAACAAGCAGGAAATAAACTTTTAGAACATAAAACAGTTCTAACAACATTATCAAATATCCTCCTGTTGCGTTCCTTTCAAATTAACCATAATAGGCAAAAGGAGAACAGATTCCAACTCTTTTTCTTCTTTCTTCTCAACGGTTGTCCCCACCATGCTAAAAGAAGGCTTTTTAAATCTGCGGGAAAACACATTTGAACTCCAAAGCATGAGAGAATAAGGCTCCAAAAATTAGCTAACCAAATACAATGGAGGAATAGATGATCTATGGTTTCCTTGTGTCTGAGGCACAAAGAGCATCTATTAACTAAGGAGTATACCCTTGATTTTAAATTGTTCAAAGTCAAAATTCTTCTCCTTGAGGCACACCAAAGGAAGAAGATAACCTTTGTAGGAGCAGGAGTTTCCATAGTTTCATCCAAGGGAAGTTATCATTCGCTCCTTCCTCTAAGAAAAGATAGAATGACTTAACTGTGAATGCATTAATCTTGGACTGCTTCCAAATCAGTTCATCAGCTATGTCTTCCAATTGGAATGACTGCTTCCAAATCTGTTCATTAGCTATGTCTTCCAATTGAAATGAGTGAACTAATTCCAGCAATGCCCAATAGCTATCCAATCCCCAGTCATTTGAACTCCTTCGCAGCTGCACATTCCAAACTCTGTTCGATCCAAAGCCTGTGATATAATCCGAGATCAAAGCATCCTTGTCGGTTGCAATTACATAAATTTCAGGAAAAGCTTCTGAAAGACAGCCAACATTCAACCAATTTCCAACCAATCTTGTTTCCAAAATAAAATTCTATCACCTTTACCTGTTTCCCATGTAATACAGCTGCTATAAGTTGTCCAAATCCTTCTTATTCCTTTCCAAATGCTAGAACAGTAAGAGCTTGAAACAGAGTTAGTGGACCATCCTCCAAAATCTTCACCATATTTGAATGCTATCAGCTTTTTCCAGAGGCGGTTTTCTTCTTGCGCATATCTCCAGAGCCATTTCCCTAGCAAGGCTTCATTATTGAGTTTTAATTGCCTAAAACCCACTCCACCAGCTTCAAAAGGTTGGCAAACAGTCTTCCATTTCACAAGGCTGTGTTTGAAAACCTCCTCACTTCTTCCCAAAAGAAAATCTCTTTCCATTCTCTCTATTTCCTTGATAACAGAGGTTGGGGCTGTAAATAAAGAGAGAGAGCAAGTTGGTAGGTTGGATAAAACACTTTTAATCAAAGTGACCTTAGCTCCAGTTTACAGATATTTGGTTTTCCAATTAGCCAATCTGACCCTACATTTCTCCAAAACAGGATCTCAGATTTTTTTTGATCTATAACGAGCTCTAAGTGGCAAACCAAGATAAGTTTTAGGAAGAGCGCCTATCTTGCAACCCAAAATAACTGCAAAAAATGGGGAACACATTGCTGGACTAAAAGGAAAATGGGTTGGATTAAAAACAAAAGTGACATCAACACATACAAATACCTAGTAGGAGCGGGGCTGATACATCTATTTTCTTTTCGTAAATGAGAATACCCTAGAAATATATATTTATGGGCTTGAGCAGCTAGTTTATCAGTCCCACAATCAAGTTGGTGAAGGATAGCTATACACCCAATTATGCATGGCGAGACAAGAAGGGGAGGTTTGTGAAATAAGATGGAATGGGGTGATTGATCATGCAAAATAGATGAAGTATCCTATTAATCAAATGGCACGTAGTGAAAGTGTCAGCACCCCAATTGAATTGTGGGACATCAATTTGAAATAGTAAACAACATGCTGTCTCAATGAGGTGTAATTTCTTTCTCTTAGCAGTCCCTTGTTTAGTGTGAGAGCAAGAGGATTGTTGAATCATAGCATGGGAGGTCATAATATTAGTGAAGGGTTTGGAAAAATACTTCTTAGCATTGTTGCTGCGAAGAATTGTAATAGGCATACAAGATTGAGTTTGAGTTTCTGCATAAAAAGATTGAAAAAAAAGAATAGTTTAGAATGATCTTTCGTTAAACAAAGCCTAGTTGTTTTGAAAAAATCATCCACAAATGGAACAAACTGCTAAAAAATCTAATATTGATGCTAAACGACTTGAACCCTAAACATATGAATGAGCCAAATCAAAAGGACATAAAGCCTTATTATTGACTCTAGGAGAATCAATGGAAGGCTTGACAGCTCTAGGGATGTCTCATCATATAAAACATAAACTAGGGGACATTTAGTTACCTCTAATCATTCACTAATAAAATCTAATCACCTAATAAGAGATCATATACTAGGAAAGAATAAATTTTAAAATATTTATAATGTTCTAGCGAAAGCATATTGAAGTAACACTTAGTTCTCTGTGTATAATGCATCTTCATAAGGATTGATTGATGGATCCTTATGAATACGATATTGTTTCAAGTTCTCAATACCCTCAAGCTGAAGAAACTATTGAAAATTCAAAAGTAATGCTCCTGCTGATCATTATCTAAGTTAAACCTTTGTGTTATATAAAATGTTGTTATTACCTTATGATGTAAGTCATAGCTTTGGTCGCTGCCTGCAATTTGATGAGTTGAGAGTTTTCTGTTATTAGTCGAAGCTTTGTCACTTGAGAGGTGCTGATCCGCAAAAGCTAGTTTCCTACAAAGAAGAGGCATCAGAAATGGGTGGGTAAGTAAATCGTGCACTTCTGTCACTTTTTTATTTATTTGTCTTATCATAAGAACAATTTTTATTCTTGTACAATATATAGGGAGTACTGCATTTTTTGGGGATAAATATATATATGTATATATATAAGGTGTTTTCATTAGGCTTCCAAATTTATCGACGTACAATTATGTTTTAGGATAAATGCCTTATAGGACCTGGGAAATGGTTAAAACTACAGTAGGGTTCTCGAAAGTTGGGAACTTGTTTTGGTTTTAAAGGTAAATCCTTATGTGTAGTAGAAGGTAGGATATGAAAGGAAAGGGATTATGGAATATACCTTGAATCTCTTACGGTATGTTTGGTAGATTTAACTTGTATTTTAGGACATTCACATATTCTTGCATATCCTTGTTTCTTTTTCTGCTGTAACCTTTAATTATAAATATGTTATGAGAGGAGAAAATATTCTCTTCAAATCTCTCCTTTTCTCGTCTTAGTATAAAAGTAGTGATCCAAAAGAAGGGGGGAGGAGCAGCAGTGACCCAAATAAAACCAAAGCCACCACTATTCCTCGCTGGTGGCAGAATCTTCGGGCATCGTTGTTAACTTCTGGAACCACTGAAAGGGGTGCCTCGATCAGGTGATTACCACCAACCAAGCTTTGTCACCGACAAAATTCCACTTGCCGGCCACGTGGTCTGCTCTAGTAGCTATGCACCAGGGGTTTTGAAGCGCATTGCTGTCCAGCGTCCTCCCTAATGAAGGCACACTTTTTTGCTGGTGCATCACTCTTAGGCTTTTGTTATTGCTTATTTTCTGCCATTGGCCTCATTCGCTCATCACACTGTCAGATTCGAGATCTTCTCTACCAGTAGTTCCTTGTTTGTCGAAGTCTTGGCTTATTTTTGCTTGTTATTTCTTAGATTTGCATGTTGCCGTGTGCTTGCCTCGCCCTTGCATGAATGTTTTGCGTTTGGCTTGTTGCGTCTTGACTGGTTGTTTGATAGTTCTAGTGGTTGATTTAGTTGCTTAGCTGGCTATCTTCTTTGACAAGATGGTTTCACTTTGTGGTTGGTTTGGATCTTTGCTCCTATGGAAGGTTTCTGTCATTATTATCATGGTTCAGGTCGAGGGCATAAAATGTGTAATTGTTTTGGCTGTACAAACTAAACCAAACCAAATTAAACATTTTCCCACTAGGTGGGGTCGGCTATTATTCTGGCTGTCCAAATCATACAAAATCATATTGCTAGCATTCTCCATATTATCATGGACATACAACGATTTGACCTCCTAAGTTGGTTGTGTTGCTCTAACATCTTATTCTAAGGCTCCGTTTGTCATTCTTCAGCTGGTACCTGAGCTACCAGTTACTAGTTTTTTGGATTTTTCTAAAATGATCAAATTTAACCTCTTACATTGAAGGTCAAAAATATCAAATTAACAAAAAGTTAAAAAGATAACTGCTAAAAAATTGGCCTTTTCTTTTCCCAAACACAAAGAAAGTTAGCTTTTTAGTAGCTGGCTAGTAACTAGCTACAAAAAGTTAGCTTTTTTCTTTCCAAACCAAGCCTAAGAGTGTATTTATTCATGAACAGTTTTATACTTCTATAGTTACCTTGACAAATTCAGGTCATGTTATTTGTGCGGCCTTATCTTCTCCAGCATGGATTCTTAGTTATGGAGCTAGCACTCATACGTTCGGCAACCTCTTATTCTTTTCTGATTTGATTTTAGTTAAAAACGTCTCGTCCAGGCGGTTGCACTTCAAAACCTGTTGCTGAAAAGGGGACCTTCATCCTTCCCTTTCACACTCCTTATCCTCTAATCTTTATGTGCCCAACTTTCCTTCCAATTTTCTCTCCGTTAGCCAGTTGATGAAACTCTATCATTGTTCTTTTGCCTTTTGTCTTACTTATTATATTTTCGAAGATCAATTCAAAGAAGATTATTAGTGCTGGGTATATGAAAGATGGAGTTTACAATCTTGACTTGATAGCCTGAATTCATTTGGTCGTCAACTTTTACCGTTCTTCATTAGCCTTGAGTGTTAGTCTCCTCCCCTTCAATGACATTTTGTCTAGGTCATCCAGCTTTAGACAAGTTCAAAAGAGTTATTTTTTGTTGAGTCATGTTTCGGCTCTGTGGTGTGAAACTTGTCAGCTCGACAAACATCATTGTAGTTGCTTTTCGAGTCAAAGTCCAAGTTGTAAGCTAGAGTCCTTTGACCTTGTTCATACAGACATATGAGGGCCACCTTGAGTTTATATTCCCCTTGGTTTTTCCAATTTTGTCATCTTTGTGGATGAACTCTTACGTGACTTGGCTTTTTTGAATGAAACACTGCTTTGAGTTTCTTTTTATTGTCTCTCATTTTTATATTGAAATTCTTACTCAATTTGAAAAGTGTATTAAGATTAATTTGATATGTTTAGATTATATTAAGTTTGTTATGGAATTCTTTCTTGTTGATCGTGGTATTATTCATTAGACTAGTCACATGGTACCTCACAACAAAATAGTGTTGCCAAATGTAAACATTATCATTTTTTTGATGTTGCAAGACTATGACGTTGAATATGCATGTTCTTAGGCAATTTTGGGGGTTGCTGTTCTTACCGCATGTAAGTTTTTTGTTGATTTGTTTGTAGTTTCATTCCCCCCCCCATTATTTTTAACATTTTTTTAATAATAAGTGTGAATAACATGCTTAAAAACTGCCAAAATAAAAATAAAAATTAAATTTAGTTAAAAAAAGCCCCCCAAAAAAAAAAAAAAAGGATTAAAAAAAGTCTAGAAAATCAATTTAATTGCATGCACTTTGTTGTTTTGGATGACCATTCCCCTTTCTCCATTCTTGTCCTCGATGTTCTCATTTTTTCTTGACTCCTTGAACTTTAGGTTATGTTATGTTTGTTTATATTCTTGATATAAACCAAATCAAACCAAACCAAACTAAGCCTTTTCCCACTAGGTGGGGTCGGCTATATGGATTTGACGACGCCAATCAAATC
>QLOD02000009.1:18638565-18683457 GCA_003260245.2 Sideroxylon spinosum
TTTTTTCTCCAATACTCTCCATAGAATCTCCCTAGGAACTCGGTCATATGCCTTCTCCAAATCAATAAACACCATGTTTATATTCTTGATATAGGTGTCGATAAATTGTCTCCTTCGGCATGGATGGGTCTTTCTTGGGTATTTTCAGACTAGAAAAGGTTATCATTATTATCACCCTCCTTGTAGCTGATAATTTGGTAGCGTTGGTGTTACATTTTTTAAGTCCACTTTGTTTTATCCTCCTAGGGTCAACATTGTCCAATTGATATACTCTCTCGTTGTGAGGGGGAGCTCTCACTTCCTTCTTGAGAGGAGCCATCACATATTCTCTTTGAGCTTGCCCTGATCTTGTACCCTTGCTAGTGTCTCAGTGCAATCAAGGTAGGCCGGTTGCTTCTTATATCTTGATTCCACCATCTCCTGAAATTGAGGCATCTTATGTTAGTATCCCTTCTCGTCAGACACCTCCCATTAGTTCAACTACGGAGGCTTCTAATATCCCGACTACCAGTGTTCCTTTTTTTTTAGGATCTTCCCATTGCTTTACTAGGAGGTAGACATACATACATGTACTAAACATTGTTTTGTCAATTTTGTATCTTATCAGCTTATGCTACCTCAATATCAGTCCCTTTCTAGTGCCTTTTTCTTTGTTTCTACCCTTACTTTCTTTAAGCAAGCTTTTCTATCTTGTGGCTGGAAGTTTGCTATGGGTGGGAACATGTATGCATTTCAATAGAATTAGACATGAGTGCTCACATATTTTCCTTTAGGAAGAAGACAATTGGTTGTCATTGGGTATATGTAGTAAATTATATTTTTGATGGTTGAATTGAGCGTCTCAAGGCTCGCTTGGTTACTAAAGCTATACGCGGACATATTGTATTGATTACTTGGAGACTTTCTAGCCTATGGCTCAAAATTAGTTTGTATTCTTCTTGCAGCTAGTGTGAGTCGTTCCTGGTTCTTGTATCAACTTGATATTGAGAATGCTTTCTTTGAGTTAGTGGATAACGCTATATTGTTTGTTATTATCTAATTTAAACCTACTTTTTAAATAATGTTATATGATTGAAATAAATAAAAAATATCTTTTAAAAAATAAAAAACACGATGATACTATGTTCCAACGACAATTAAATAAAAGGAGACAAACACGTCTAAGCGACACACTGATGATAATTTAAAAAAAATAAGGGCGTCAAGAAACGTCTAAGTGACCTAGGTTTTCTAAGGATTCATAAAAAAATGGGTGTCTTATTTAAAAAATTGAAAATAAGATGCGCTAGAATTAAAGAAAATGAGGACACGAGACGTTTAAATGACATGCATTTCCTAAATACTTATATAGTGTGTTTGATTTTTACAATAATTAAAAATAATAGACATGCCATAATATAAGAAAACGAGGATGCATGATAAGCCAACATTGTAGTTAAAAAGGAAGGACGCATATATATGCTTAAGCGAGATGGATTTCCTAGGCTTTTATATTTACCCGTGGACCTAATATTGTGAAATAGTATTCTTTTAGTAGATTCCTGTTTCCATTATGACAGGTTTTAAAAATAAATATTCGTAGATAGCATTATATTGTGTTCTATCTAATTTAAACCTACTTTTTAGATAATCTTTTCCTGATTGAAATACATAAAAAAAATTTAACGTACGACGTACACACTAACACTTATCATCTAAGTCATACACCAACATGGTAATTTAAAAAATGAGGACACCTAGACATGTTTGAGTATCTGATTTTTTAAAAGAAGAAAATTACCGATAATAGACATGCTGGAACGTAAAAACCTTAAAAATAATATACATGCCATCATTGAAAAAATGACACAGACACGTCTAACTGACTGGTTTCCCAAACATTCATAATGTCTACGATTTTTAAGAATATTAAAAAGAGTAGACGCTCATACTTGATAATTAAAAAACAAGGATGCAAGGATGCGTCTAAGTGTCAGGTTTTCCAAGTATTTTCGAAATGTTCAATTAAAAAAAGAATTGAATATAATAGACATGCCATAATCAAAACGAGAATACACAGACACCTCTAAACAGTAGACACTTGTTTCCCAAAGTGTCCAAAATTTTTAAAATAAGCACAATATGCGCGTTTAGTTAAATCTCATATCTATTTTTTTTTTAATTAACTGACACATTTAGATGAGTGTCTTGTTAGTATTGAGTTTTTAGAACTGTCCTACCAAACCAAACTAAACCAAACTAAACCAAACCAAGCCTTTTCCTACTAGGTGGGGTCGGCTATATGGATTAAAAATGCCAATCAAATTTATTTAGGGCCATATCCTCTGTTAGATTCATCGAGACAAGGTTATGTTTAATAATTTTTTTCCAACTCCTCTAAGGTCTCTCTTTCCTTCTCCTACTTCGGCAATCTTCATGCTTTCACACATTTTAACTGGTGCCTTCATTGAACTTCTTCTAACATGGTCGAACCATCTTAAACGATTTTCTCTCATTTTATCTTCAATCGGTGCTATTTCTAATTTGTCCCTAATCTCCTCGTTCCTAATTCTCTCTCTCCTTGTGATCCCATACATCTACCCTAGCATTCTTATCTCCGCAATTGCCTTTTTCTGAACGTGATTATGCTTTACCTATCAAGCACTCTGATCCATATAACGCTGGTCTTATTGCCACCTTATAATGTTTTCTTTTCACCTTGAGGGGGACTTTTCGATCACACAAGAGCGCGGAGGTATTTCTCTATTTGGTCCACTCGGCCCGAATCCTATACCTTACATCATTATCAATCCCCCCATCTTGATGCACCATAGATTCAAGGTACCTAAAGTTTTCTTTCTCTACAATCTTTTGTGTTTTCAAACTTACTTCTATGTCCCCAGTTGTCCTGCTTTGGCTAAACTTGCATTCCATATATTCCGTTATACATCTACTTAGCCTAAACCTTTTTGTTTCTAACGTTTCTCGCCACAATTCTAACTTAGCATTTACTCATTCTCTAGTCTCATCTACTAAAACAATGTCATCCACAAATAGCATACGCCGCGGCACCTTATCTTGAAAGGCAAACAAGTACGGACTTAACGCCGAGCCTTGGTGCAGACCAATCGTGATAGGAAATTCCTTAGTCTCTCCGTCAGTCGTCCGTATAGATGTAACGGTTTTATCATACATGTCTTTTATTGCCTCAATATATGCGACACACACTTCTTTCTTTTCCAATACTCTCCATGGAATCTCCCTAGGAGCCCGGTTATATGCTTTCTCCAAATCATTGAAAATCATGTGTAAATATTTTTGACCTTCTCTATACTGTTCCATTAACCTCCTAAAGAAAAAGATAGCCTCCATGGTTGATCTCCTAGGCATGAAACCAAATTGATGCTCTGAAACGTTTGTTGTCCTTCTCAGTCGTCTCTCAATAACTCTCTCCCATAATTTCATCGTATGACTCATCAATTCGATCCTGCGGTAGTTCGCACAGTTCTGAATATCTATTTTGTTTTTGTATATGGGTATAAGGATACTTTTCCTCAATGCATCAGGCATCTTTTTGCTCTTTAGCACTACATTAAAAAGTTTTGTCAACTAACTTATGCCATTCCCGCAAGCACCTCCAAATTTCAATAGGGACACCATCTGGCCCAATTGCTTTCACATTGTTCATCTTTTTCAGTACTTCTTTTACTTTCTCCCTACTGATTATTCAATAGAACATATGATTCACTTTTATCCCAGAAGTGGTAAGGGGCTCCAATTGTATGTTACTATAACTATTTTCGTTAAATAACTTGTAGAAGTAGTTCTTCCAACGCTCCTTTATCTCATCTTCCTTTACTAATACCTTTTCATACTCATCCTTAATGCATTTAACTTGGTTTAAGTCTTTGGTCATCCAATCTCTGGCTTTAACAAGCTTGAATATCTCTCTTTTGCTTTTCTTAGTGTCGAGTCGCCTATATAACTCCTCATATGCCTTTGCCTTAGCCTCTCTAATTGCCTTTTTGGTATCTCTTTTGTTTCTTTATACCTCTCCAAGTTCTCATTATTTCGATCTTTTTGCCAAGATTTAAAACGCTCTCTTTTATCACTTATATTATCTTGGATAGCCTCGCTCTACCACCATGCCTCTTTCTACGCCGAAGCACCCCCTTTGGATTCTCCTAAGACTTCTTTTCCTATCCTCCTAATACACTTTGCTGTTTTATCCCACATATTATTTGTACTCTCGTTACCCCCCAAACGTCCTTCTCTAGTATTCTTTCCCTTAATGTTAATTGCCTATCACCTTTCAAGTTCCACCATTTAGTCCTTGAGCATCTATTCAACTTCTTTTTTCTAGTCCACCTTTGGAGCTGCACATCTATGATCAACAACCTTTGTTGGGAAGTCAAGCTTTTCCCCGAAATAACCTTACAATCTTCACAAGCTAAACGGTTTCTTTTCCTATTTAAAAAGAAGTCAATCTGTGTCCATGAGGAGCCACTTTTATAAGTCACCAAATGTTCATCTCTCTTCTTAAAAAAGGTGTTCGTCATTATCTGATCATAAGCCACGGTAAACTCCAAAATATCCTTCCCCTTCTTCATTTCTATTATCATATTCATATCCCCCATTTACTCCTATATATTTATCTATGTCACGTCTTACATGACTGTTTAAATATCCTTCTATGAAAACCATCTCTCATTGGGGTATCTCTAGTAGCACTCCTTCCAAGTCTTCCCAAAAACTTCTTATGTCTATCTCCTAAGCCTACCTGGGAGGCATAAACACTAATTACATTCACTATGTCTTCTCCTAAAACTAACTTAATCGCAATAATCCTCTCTCCACAGCGTTCTTCGTTTAGATCCTTGCTTACCACTATGCCGAACCGATTCTTCGATCTATTAAGTCTCGTATACCATAACTTATACCCAGTCATCTCAATTAGTTTTCTGTCCTGCCCACTTGTCTCTTGTAAGTAAGTAATTATGATACGTCTCCTTTTCATTGTATCCACCACTTCCATAAGTTTCTTAGTTAGGCTCCAAATGTTTCAAGTACTTAATTTTAATCTTCTCTTTTGGACTAGTTTCCTTACCCTGCTCACTTGTCCAGGAAATTGTGAGGACCCTTGCCTATTTAGAAGTGTCCTTATTCATAAACTTTTGTTTATTCAAATCATAATTTATTTTTAGGTGCTTTTGTTTGGTTTAAATTCTATTTGTAGCTCCTGTATTTCTTAGAACACATTTCTTTTTACCTAAAATGTAATCTTGCCACATCAGCCAATTAGAAAATCCAACAAGTTTTGTGGTGCACCATAGAAACACTAAATAGATAAAGATATGTCACAATGAAAAATATAAACTAAAAAAGTTAAAGGGAGCATGGTTCTTTTGGGTTACCTTGTGCACTCTCTCTTCCTTCCAAACGGATGGATGGTAATTGAATCTTGAATCTTTGTAAGATTACGTAGGTATCATTCTCTTACGCGTCATCTTACATCTTGTACTTAGTATGCAGCTTTGTTACACCTAACTTCGTGCCACCCTCAATCAAATCACCCCCACCATGATCAAATCTCCATTTATTTATCTCACACAAGTTTAGGGCCCTGGGTGAACTTGATGGTCCATTAGATGTAGACACTTCTAAATGACGATAGAGTTTCCAGATAATGCTGACTTCCTAAACAACAATAACAGTATAGCACTCAACTACTAAAAAAAGTAACAGGAATCCTCTAATAATCAAATGTGATGAACAGCTACACTTGTGGAATAATTGAAAAATTGACAGCATCTTTTTTTTTGAAAGGTATTATGAAAAATATCAAATCAGAAGGGGTAGAACAATCCTGGTTGGGGCTGTTTGTGATATTAGTTTTTGTTGCTTGCAATTATCAAGGTTACGCCTGTTTTACAAGTTTGTCCGAGTTGTAAATTACTTTCCTACACCTGGTGTTTTTATATTTTATATTTCTTTTCTTGAGTATGCCTTGTCTAATTGTTTGGTTTCTGTGCTTTCTAGGTACTTTATTATGAATGGACTTGAAAGAGTCATTCGACTTCTAATTTTGCCAAAGCAGAACTATGTAAGTAAAGCCTTTTTCTCCATGGATTTTCTTTATTTGCACTGAATATATGCTTTCTGGGTAAATAAGCTTTTGCTCCTATTCATAGGCTTAAATATCACTGTTGAACTTTGAACACTAGAGGTGACAAAAACTCCCCCAAATTTTCAATAGTTGTTCATTTAACATATTACCCCATGGAAATTGCACAATTACAATATTGTCGTTTAATTTTTAATTAGTATAATAGTTGAAATTGAAGAGAAAAAATTAGAGACAGGAAGAGGCATTAGGGAAGATATTAATGGCATATTTAAAACGAAATATATGGAATGCAAGTTTAGCTAAAGTAGGACAACTGGGGATATAGAAGTAAGTTTGGGTACACAAAAGATTGTAGAGAAAGAAAACTTTAGGTACCTTGGATCTATGGTACAACATGATGGAGGGATTGATAATGATGTTAGGCATAAGATTCAGGCCGGGTGGACCAAATGGAGGTGTGCTTCGGGGTCTTGTGCGATCGAAAAAGTCTCCCTCAAGGTGAAAGGAAGGTATTATAAAGTGGCAATAAGACCAGTGTTATTGTATGGATCAGAGTGTTGGGCAGTAAAGCATAATCATATTCAGAAGATGGCAATTGCGGAGATGAGAATGTTAAGATGGATGTGCGGGATTACAAGGAGAGATATGATTAGGAACGAGGAGATTAGGGTCAAAGTAGGAATAGCACTAATTGAAGATAAAATGAGAGAAAATTGTTTAAGATAGTTCGGCCATGTTAGAAGACGTCCAATGGAGGTACCGGTTAATAGGTGTGAAAGCATGGGGACTGCTAGGAGTAGGAGAGGGAAAGAGGGACCTAAGAGAAGTTGGAAAGAAACTATTAGACATGACCTTGTCTCTATGGATTTAACGGAAGACATGGCTCTCAACAGATTTGATTGACGTCGTCAAATCTATATAGTCGACCCTAACCTAGTTGGAAAAGGCAAGGCTTGACTTGGTTTGGTTTGGTTTGGTTTGGTTTGGTTTGCTTTGCTTTGCTGGATGTTAGCCCCATCAATCTCACCTCTATTTATAATATCACAAAACTGGGGCTAGCTTTATTGCCAACTATCGATTTGCAAGAATATAGATGATACCATAAGATATGTTCCCAGAAATACAAAGGCACGAATATTCTTTCCTAATATTCTAACAATTCCCTTTTTTTTGTCCTATCATTCAATAGTAGTTCTGAATGTTAGAAGTACCAATACGGCAAACTATTTTAGATACATGGTACACCAAATCTCAACATTAATTGTAAAATGATTTTTGAAGGCATTGGAGTGGAAGTGCTATTTGACTCTCATTCTGCACCTCTTAGTTTGTTTTTAACACCCAAATCCAATAAAAGTGGAAATGCTATTTGCCAAATCTTCAAATTTGATGAAAGCCAGAGTCGTACAATTGGAGGATGTAGAGAAAGCTTCACATAGAAGAAAAGGGAAACAAAAAAAGAAGTTTTAATATTTGGTTATAGTGTCATACAAACTGGTTTATTATAGAAAAAGTTATGCACCCTTGTTTGAGGTTAGGTATGGTGGTTCACCCAAAAATAAAACTCCGATTAAATATTTTAGTGAACTGCAATGAGAAATAATTGCCAATTTGAAGTCACGAATCAAATTTTGGGGAGAAGGCATAGATAGAGATTCAGAAACATAGAGAGAGTAAATCATACCAAGGTTGAACACAACATCCCTTAGTTGAATCCACCAGGGATGGAAAGGTTAGAACTTAGTGAGAATATTGTGCATCTTTTTAATTTAGTAATCCAGACAAAGCCTTGAGCCCTTAGCTGGAGGGAAATCTGTTGGTAGGAATTTCTTAGGGCATATGAGGAATATATGTCAAATGGGCGTCAACTCTTCCCACGAAGATACTCTCCTACATAAAAAAAAAAAAAAAAACAAGCAAGAAAAGAACTTTGGACTCAGTTATTAGCGGCCTTTGTTATTTGTCATGTAGCAATGGGATTGTTCAACTCAAGCAACTCCAATAATCAGAACATGTAAACCTGTTTTTTTGCAACCCTCTCACTCTCACAAATGGGAGGATGATTTGCTCATTTAAATTCTTTTAAAGCCACTGGGACAATAAATTGGTCAATTAAAAACTCATCAAATGTAAATCATGTGCAATTTCTGGTAATTTTGTTGATGTGCATGTAATAGGAGGTGGTGTCAATGAAATCCACTGGAAGTAACCCCCCCACACACACAAAAACCAAACTAAACAAAACCAAACCAAACTAGGCCTTTTCCCACTAGGTGGGGTCGGCTATATGGATTAAAAACGCCAATCAAATTTATTTAGGACCATGTCCTCCATTACATTCATCCAGGCAAGGTTATGTTTAATAATTTTTTTTTAACTTCTCTTAGGTCTCTCCCTCCCTCTCCTACTTCGGCAATCTTCATGCTTTCACACCTTTTAACGGAGTCTCCATTGAACGCCTTCTAACATGGTCGAATCATCTTAAACGATTCTCTCTCATTTTATCTTCAATCGGTGCTCTTTCTAATTTGTCCTTAATCTCCTCGTTCCTAATTCTGTCTCTCCTTCTGATCTCATACATCTACCTTAGCATTTTTATCTCCGCAATTGCTATCTTCTGAACATGATTATGCTTTACCCATCAAACACTCTGATCCATATAATGACGCTGGTCTTACTGTCACCTTATAATGCCTTCCTTTCACCTTGAGGGGGACTTTTCGATCACACGAGAGCGCCGAAGTATTTCTCTATTTGGTCCACCCGGCCGGAGTCCTATGCCTTACATCATTATCAATCCCCCTATCTTGATGCATCATAGATCCAAGGTACCTAAAGTTTTCTTTCTCTACAATCTTTTGTGTTCTCAAACTTACTTCTATGCCCTCAGTTGTCATTCTTTGGCTAAACTTGCATTCCATATATTCCGTTATACATCTACTTAGCCTAAACCTTTTTGTTTCTAATGTTTCTTGCTACAATTCTTATTTAACATTCATTCATTCTCTCGTCTCATCTACTAAAACAATGTCATCCGCAAATAGCTTACACCATGGCACCTCATCCTGAATTTGCCCTGTAATCTCATTCATAACTAGGGCAAACAAGTACGGTTTAACGCTGAGCCTTGGCGTAGACCAATCGTGATAGGAAATTCCTTAGTCTCTTCGCCAGTCGTCCGTATAGATGTAACGGTTTTATCATACATGTCCTTTATTGCCTCAATATATACGACACACACTCCTGTCTTTTCCAATACTCTCCATAGAATCTCCCTAGGAACCCAGTCATTTGCCTTCTCCAAATCAATGAACACCATGTGTAGATCTTTTTGACCTTCTCTATACTGTTCCGTTAACCTCTTCGGGAGAAAGATAGCTTCCATGGTTGATCTCCCAGGCATGAAACCAATTTGATTCTCTGAAACTTTTGTTGTCCTTCTCAGTCGTCTCTCAATAACTCTCTCCCATAATTTCATCGTATGACTCATCAATTCGATCCTGCGGTAGTTCGCACAGTTCTGAATATCTACTTTGTTTTTGTATATGGGTATAAGGATACTTTTTCTCAATGCATCAGGCATCTTCTTCTCTTTAGCACTACATTAAAAAGTTTTGTTAACCAACTTATGCCATCCTTTCCCAAGCACCTCCAAACCTCAATGGGGATACCATCTGGCCCAACTGCTTTCCCATTCTTCACTTTTTTCATTGCTTTTTTTATTTACTCCATACTGATTCTCCTATAGAACATATGATTCGCCCTTTCCCTAGAAGTGGTAAGCGGCCCCAATTGTATGTCACTACAACTGCTTTCGTTAAATAACTTGAAGAAGTAGTTCTTCCAATGCTCTTTTATCTCATCTTCCTTTACTAACACCTTTTCATCCTTATCCTTAAGGCATTTAACTTGGTTTAAGTCTTTGGTCCGCCTATCTTTGGCTTTAGCAAGCTTGAATATCTCTCTTTCGCCTTCCTTATTGTCGAGTCGCTTATATAACTCCTCATATGCCTTTGCCTTAACTAACTACCTTTTTGGTTTCTCTTTTTTGCTTCTTTATACCTCTCTAAGTTCACTTCATTCCGATCTTTTAGCCAAGATTTAGAACGCTATCTTTTAACTTTTATCTTATCTTAGATAGCCTCGCTCCACCACCATGTCTCTTTCTGCGCCGAAGCACCCCCCTTGAATTTTCCTCAGACTTCTTTTCCTATCCTTCCAATGCACTCTGCTACCTTCTCCCACACATTATTTGCACTCTTGTTTATCCCTCAAACGTCTTCCTCTAGTACTCTTTTCCTTAATGCTAATTGCCTATCACCTTTCAAGTTCCACCATTTAGTCCTTGAGCATCTATTCAACTTCTTTTTTCTAGTCCACCTTTGGAGCTGCACATCTATGATCAAACAACCTTTGTTGGGAAGTCAAGCTCTCTCCCGGTATAACCTTGCAATCTTTACAAGGTAAGCAGTCTCTTTTCTTAGTTAGAAAGAAGTCAATTTGTGTCCATGAGGAGCTACTCTTATAAGTTACCAAATGTTCCTCTCTCTTCTTAAAAAAAGTGTTCGTCACCATCAGATCATAAGCCATTGCAAACTCCAAAATATCCTTCCCTTCTTCATTTCTATTTCCATATCCATATCCCACGTGTACTCTTATATATCCATCTACGTCACGTTCTACATGACCGTTCAAATCTCCTCCTATGAAAATCATCTCTCCTTGGGACATCACTTGTAGAACTCCTTCCAAGTCTTCCCAAAACTTCTCCTTATGTCTATCTCCTAAGCTCACCTTGGGGGGCATAAGCACTAATTACGTTCACTATGTTTTCTCTTAACACTAACTTAATCGCAATAATCCTACCTCCAGAGCGCTTTACATTAACTATATCTTCCTTTAGCTCCTTGATTACCCCTATGCCGAACCCATATCTTGATCTATTAAGTCCCGTATACCATAACTTATATCAAGTACTCTCAATTTCTTTAGCTTTTTGTCCCACCCACCTTGTCTCTTGCAAGCAAGCAATTGAGATACGTCTCCTTTCCATTGTATCCACCACTTACATAAATTTTCCAGTTAGGCTCCCAATGTTCCAAGTATCTAATCTTAACCTTCTATCTTGGACAAGCTTCCTTGCCCCTTACTCGTCCAGGAAAGTGTGAGGACCCTTGCTTGCTCATTTATCACTGTACTCTGACTATACAGCGCGTCGCCAAGCAGAGGACGCCCCACGAAATTTCATTAGTTCTCAAATCCATGGAAAAAATTCTGACTAAATGTTGTTCTGGTTGTCGGTTACCTAGCGCACGATCCTTCCTTTATTCAAGCTTAAGACGGGCTATATCAAGAATACTCTAACATAGACGGAGTCTCCCCTCCCCACAACACACACACACACACACAGACACACAAAAAGGAAATCCAATGTAAGTTTAGGGCATCTTCTAACTTGTATTAAAGTTTGAGGAGTAGTGAGAATAGACATTTAGATGGAGGGTTCTAATATCCTATTTTCAGCGGGATAGTCGTTCAAGCTGTCATTGGGGAGTACTTTAATTGAGTTTTTCTACTTCAGCGGGATAGTAGTTCTTACATTACTGGCTTTACTTCACTTGGGGGTCTCTCTCCTCTTTCTCAATTTAGTTTTGTGCATGTGTATCGCATAATCCGTGTGTTTATTGCAGCCAATGAGTATGGTACGGAATTCATTTCGTGATCGACGAGAAGGTTATACTGATAAAGCTGTTGTCATAAGGTTTTTCTCCATATCCTACACTTATAATTACTTCTTTGGCTATAATTAGTGCGTAATTGTCTCCACCTCCCCCATTACCGGTCACATTAATTAATGAAGCAATCACTGCTGTGATACAATGCATACATTAGTTTTGTTTTGCCCCGACTTCAGATTGTTTGCTAGTTAGTTGTAACTGACATTCTGATAATTACGATAATGATTATATACTTCTACATGTTGAATGATGAAAGAATTTGATGTTTAATTAGCACTGCTATGTTTAGTGGCAGAAAATTGGGGGAAGAGAAAATAAGAGGTTTGGTACGATGGGGAAAACTAAGAAAATAAATTTAAGTTACTTTCCTCGAAATTTGAATGGAAAACCATTGGGCATTATTTTTTTTTTTTAAAACAACAGTTTAAATTAAACTTGCCTCCAAACTGCTTTTATGCTATGAAAAGTTTTTGAGAGTAGAGAATCTTTTGTCAACTAATTTTATTGACTTCATTTCTTTTCCCTCATATACAAAAAAATATACTGCCTCAAAAACTAAGTGGAGTGTGTCGCTTATCAAAAATATTGGAAGAGTTTTAGAACCTTTTGATCAATTCATTGGTGTGATGTATATTTTATGTCATCCAACTTATCAAAGATCTTATCATTTGGTAGTCTGGACTTTAGGCTGATAGATTGTGATTGAGAAACAGATAGGAATTTACGCAGCTTCTTGAATGGGCTTGGGGCTTTATTTTTTCTCTGTCTACTTATTACCTAGTTCCATAATAACCCATGTTTCTTTTTTTCCAGTTTGTCCTTGAAAGTGGAACCTTTGATCTTCTATTTTTGCTATATCCTCTGATTTTGTAACTAGATGTCTACTGGTTTTATAGAAAAGGCAGAACGATAGTTTTTTACTTGTTTCATAAGTGATTTCTCTTTTCTTGGAAAATCCCAAGTAACTTGCTGTTTAAAACCTTTACTGATTATTTTAGAGTTTTTGTTTGTGTGACCTTGGTTTCTTGACAAAACAAGCACCATACAGAGATATTTGAGTCAAAACTTGTCAATCTTTACTGCCGGATGACCTCCTCCTTATAGAAAAGAGAAAATTACCAAGAACTTGCTGTTTAAAACTTCTTAGAGTTTTTATTTGTGTGACGTTGGTTTCTTGACAAAACAACCAGCATACAGAGACATTTCTGAGTCAAAACTTGTCTATCTCTACTGCCGGATAACCTCCTTCTTATGCTGTTTGATCATTCTATACAGAAGAATGTCTACAGCTCGTATATCCCTAAAAGATTCCCTACTATGAAAAAAACTAAACAAGTTCAAATAAGTTAAAGCTTGGCCCAATTTGGCTCGTTTCCACCATTAGCATTTCCTATACCCTTAACCAAATAACAGGTGTTGACATTGGTAACAAATTTATAAGAGTACATGTAACATAGATGTGGCTATATCTTTTCACTACATTTATATGGACTGTGGTTTAGGAATAAGAAGTGGCTTATCTCTTTTAACAATTTAGATTTTGCCTATTAATCTGCCATTAATTTTAAGCTTAATTATATTCCAGTTTTTGGGATGAATGTGTCCTATTTTCTGACAGCTGAAAACAGTCCACAAGTGACCTTGTTCCATATTCGTTCATTTTCTATTTTTATTTTATGTTTTGTTAGGGAAATGCAAATAGTTAACCATTTCTCAAACTCTGAAACTTCTACATATCTTGTTTTATGTTTTGAGATGACTACTTTGACATTGTTCCCCGAATAGTTTTTGTTGTGACTGCAATTTCTTTTGTTCTTATTCCAGATGTGTCCGAGAAGATCAATCTGCAGTGACGGTAAGGTTGTATTATCTTAATAATGGAAGTGCAAGACTTGGGTTCTGGTGAGTCAAACTATTACCTAATACATTATAAGCTTTTATGCATTTCTTGACTTACAACTACAATCTGTTTTTCTTTGCTTATTGTTTTAGGATACAAGGGAAGGAGTACTTGCTTCCAGTGGGCATTGTTCTTAAGGTGTGTGATGGATACCAGCTCATTCAAATAATATCACAGTGTTTGCTATTATTGAATCCTTTGTGAATGGTGTAAAAAATTGTGCGTAGTTATTTGTGTGTCTCTGTTTCTTTTTAATATATATATATATATATATATATTTTTTTTTTTTGGGGGGGGACATAACGTCATTTTCCGATTGATTTCCGACCCCAAGGGCTCCTAATGGGTTGAGCCTTTAAACCGAATTTTTAAGTATTTACCTGGTTTGTGGGTTATTGTGTAGGTCCAAGGGATTTATGTAGTACACATCCAAAGGGTAGTGGCCACTGGTTCAGCATCATTGAAAAAAAAAAAAAAAAAAAAAAAAGAAAAGCCTGTGGTGTTCTCATGTTAATGTTTAAATTGGAATGTTTTGAAGAAATCTTGATGCTGAAGAAAACTTTTTCTAACGAACATGATGAATGGTATTAGAAGATAGTCATAATGCAAATGTCATGATGCAAATATGGTTATGAGTAGAATTTAGCAGTCAAGTAGATGTTTATGATTGGTTCTATGAGCTGGATCACCTTTTTCTCTTTTTTCTTTTGTTACTTTGGATACTTCATAAGCAGCAAAATCACCTACTGCTGCAATTTTGGTTGATTTGGTGAGGACACCATTGCTTTATGTGAGATTTGTTGGATACGAAAGGAGATTGTTTGGGACTTATTACCTAATATTGTTATACGAACTTGGGTACACCTGTTGGTGTGGGTTTGCTAGCGTGACATCTTCTTCTTGTCTTGAAAGTTGGGATTTATGGATATTATTAGGTCTATTTTTTGTATGTATCACAATTTGCGTTCCAAAATCATGCTTTTGTATTTGAATTCAATTTTGATTTGAGTCCTTTTGGTTGTAGTTCACTCGAGTCAAAGCTTGGTTCAAAGTTGGAGTGTTTGAAGAATTCCTCCACAAAAGCACTTGCCACGACACCACCTCTCCACTGGTGTCCCCTTCTTTTCATGCTGCCAAAACTGCCTTAGCAGTTCCTTGTCTGGATCTGTTGGCCCTGTGTCGCCCCTGCACAGCTCATGTGGCTGTGCTTCTGGAGAGACACCCTTAGGCGCGGCTTCATTGCTCAGTTGGTCATAAAGAACTTTTTGAGAACTTTGTGTTTCTGTATTCATTCGGGTTCAATCCTTCTTTGACTTGGAAAACCTTTATTCGAATATCATGTCATATGAGGAGAAGATTACTAAAGGAAAAATTAGTTTAATTCTTATTCCTAAGCTTAAATGAATTTCCTAAACGGTTAGCATTCCTACCCCTCCTACCCCTAATCGAGGTTGGAAGGACTTATCCATCTATCTAAGGAGAGCATTGGACTAAGAAAAATTATCCCTGGGGTATTATTCATAGATCATTAAAAGTATATCCTTAATAGTTTTTATATATATCTTTTGGACGGTACATTGACAAAGTTTAATTCATATATTGAGGGATTCATTCATCAACAACCAAAACATGTTCGTCGGTCTTGAAGAAAAGGATGAATACTTGTGGGTTCTAGCGTTATTTGAAAACTTGGTAGGTTGTAGCCGAGTTGGGCAACGGAAGCATTGTAAAGGCATTGGTACATTGTGGGGTCTAGCAAATGAGTAGATTCAAGTGAGGACATAGATGTTGATCTTGGAATCGGTGAACTCTTAACCATTTTCCTAGTGAATTGCTTTTTGATTAGTTGCTTAATAGACTTTTCAGTTTTACCTAGAAGTGGTTCTAGGGTTTCCTTGCTATTTTGCAGTGTCTCTTGTGAGATTGTTTGTTTTCATGATGTGCTTTATTTTGGTTATTGAGGTTGTTCACTAGTTTTGGTGATATCTCCATTGAAGTTTGATTATTTTTGAATTTCAAATACTGTTACTTTACCCACAAATTTAATGGCGTTAGCTCAAGTAATGAGATATGGTCAAAATGTAGTGCTTTAAGTCCTTGGTCAATTTTAAAATTGCATACTGGTGAGTTTGTAGTGTGTTGCATCCATGCCCTGTATCTGTATCTTATCTATATATATACATCAACCCAAATGACAAATTTTGATCATATTTCACAAGTTCTTCACTGTAGAGAAGGGTAACTTGTATCATTTACTGTCTCAAGTTAGATAACCTGTTTTTTACTTGGTTCGCATGGGGTACATCAACTCCATATTTATGTATTCTTTAATTTGCCATATTTTGGTCGGCACTTAACGTGCATTGTAGTTGACTGCTCAATCAGTGCGTTGGTGGGTAATTGTTTGTATGTTGACTTAGTCATGAAAGTTTCCCTATTGGCCTGTATAAATTTATTAGAAAGAACTTAAAAAGTGCTTAAATTTTCTGTTTGTTTGTTGTTGTTTTTTTTTTTTTTTTTTTGAAAAAGATAAGTAAAATATTATTTCAAAAAGAAACCAAATATAAGCATTACAATGATGCTTACAAAACATAATAACTTTACAAAACGCATTACAAATAGCCAAAAAATGATCCTTAGAATATTTACAAATTTGGATGATTAATCTGTGACCGGAAGTTCAAATTTCCATAGATCATTGAGCGACTTTATATTTTCTCTTTTTCCTTCTCTAGAACCGGTATGAAGTAAGTATTTGATTCTCTCTCTCTCTCTCTCTCTCTCTCTATGCTAAAGTGCTTGTAATTTTACATGGGTTTGTCCAGGAAATGTATTCTGTATTGGCCTATGTTTAGAACTGTAAATGGGTTGCTTATTCTTTGGCAGGCCCTTGCTGACACAACTGATCGTGAAATATACGCGAGTTTAACATGTTCCTACAATGAGAAATATGCTAGGGGAAAGGGCTGTGTTGGCACGCAGCTTGTAGGTGAAAGGGTGAAAATCATTCTTGATGAAGTGCACGACTTGTCTCTTTTTACCCGCATTGAATGTCTGCAGCATCTTGGTACTTAATTCTATTGTTTGCTATATTCAGTGATCAGTATTTATTGGATGACTAATCGACTTACTCATTCCTTCTTCAGGAGAGTACTTCCGACCTGTCATGCATGGACTGGAAAGTGAAAGTTATTCTGTTGTGAGTTAATCTTTGGAAATATTTACTCCGTTTAGTTCCTGGAAAAAAGAACAGAGAAAAGAAACGAAGCGCAATAGAATTTAGTCTTTGACTCTTCATGTCTTCTATTTATTTTTCATCTTACTCCTTTTTTTAGGTTGCGGATGCTGTTCTTAGGGACTACATATTTGTCCACCTTGATAGCAATCAGGACAAATTCAATCTGCTAATGTTAGTTACTTTAAACTTATCTTCAGATTTCATCTTTCATTTGGTGATTTGATAAGACTCTTTGAATTGTTTATTGTAGCTCTTTTTTTACTTTTCTTTTTTTATTTTTGATTGGACATTTCTGTATTATTAATTTTATTAACATAGTTCTTCTCTGTAGTTTTATGCTGCAGAAGCTTTTCTCTCTCATAGATCACACTTCTGTGCCTGACAATCCAGATTCCTTGCAAAATCAAGAGGTGTTATTACCTGGTCACTTGATTACCATTTACCTCAAGGTAATTTTCAGCATCATTCTGTAGAAACAAATTGTTTCAAATTACTTAAATTTATGCCCCTCACCCCGGGAAAAAACCAATGTATTTTTTATGTAATTTATGTATTGAATCAGGTACCGTAATATCCCTTTTGATTTTCAAAACATGTTTCAGACTATGAGTGATGTATGCCTGGGATGCTAATTTGTGAGATATTAGGGATGGTGCACATAGATGGAACTCATTATAATTTATGTTCATAACTAGAGATGATAAAAAATGAGATAGGGAAATGAGATTTTCATAGGGGAAAAACTGGAAGTGAGGACAAAAACATAATAGTAATCGAAGAAAGTTAATGAATTGGGAAATGGATGAAGCAATCACGCAACAGGGAGATCTGTTTTATTTGGAATGGTTATTGTTACTTTTATTTCTTTATCCTAGAATACATGACGTGGAAATTAGGAAAAATAATCAAGGTTTGTCATGGATTGAAGGTTCCCAAACTCGAGAGACAACATGAGTTCATCTATTTGTTAGTGTGTCAGGTTGACATGAACAAAGAATTTGTTAACTGAGGATTATTGCTCAACAAAGTATTTTGTTTTTTGTTTTTTTAAATTGGTAGAACTACTTATTCAGTTTGTTTGGATTCAACTCTATCTGTGCATGCTTAATGTTTATTTAATACAGCTGCTTGCAAGCCCAGATAAAGGAGGAGATTTGTGGTTGGTTGACGGCCAGCATAAAACATAGTCGCTTTTTATGAATATGAATTCAAATGAGGAAGAGGTGTCATGTAGCTGACCCCAATTAGTTTGGGATTAAGGCTTTATTTAGTTGATTTGGGTTAGAAGATCAATCTAGCAAGACCAAGGCATGAGGATGAATATTCAGTGCCAATAGAAAATTGCCGGCAGAATTGTTTCTCTTTCGTTTTGTATATTTTTTTGGTAGTATGTCTTTTCTTTCCTCGTCAACTATTTTGCTCTTCAAGAACCATTTGACTGCACTGCTTTCACCATTATTTTATTTACAAGTTTACCTTCAATTTTAATGCTTTCACATATAGAACTTAATTTAGATTACAAGTTTCTTTCCTATACTATCTTTTAAACTATCTCCACAATTGTAATAGTCTTCCTTGTGTTTTCTTCCCTGGATGTCAGTATCTTTAGTCTTGAATCCATCTGTGTATATGTAGCTTGAAAGCAACGTCACTGACCAAACATTTTTAACTCCTTTTCTAGTGTTCGTGATAATGATTGGAAGTCTTCTTCTCTTTTTCATTGCTATTTTTCGTATTTATTTTCCTTCTATTTATATTTTTCTGTGTTTCTGGCCACATTTGATGTTAACTTCTGCCCAGCTTGATTGCTTCCAGCCGCATCTTCTCCTCTCTTTTTGGATAGCTTTTTCTTTCTGCTCCACATCCTCCTCTACTAGGGATGAACATGGAAACTGGTTGACCTGGGGAACCAAACCACAAGATGATTTTTGGCTTGGTTTTCTTAGGGCCTTGGTGGACATTTAGGAATTCAAATTTGATTTAGTTCTTTGTTAGGTCATTGCACCAAAAAAAAAAAAAAAAAAAAAAGGTAGATGTGCAAATTTTCCGTCTTTTAAGTTGATAGGGCAAAAGCACACGTTACATGTGTGATAATAATTCTTCTGAGATTTTCGTTTTTTTCTTTTCTTGTTTTTTACCGGAACGTCGTTTTATTCCTGTAAATTATTTACAAGATAGGATGTGAGAAAGAGAAGTTGAGAGAAGTCAAGAAGATTTAAAAGGGTATTTGTGGAATCAAAGAATTGGACGGAGTTTAACAAAGAAGGGAGACCCCAAAATTGGTTCTCCCTTATATTAGTGTGTGTATATATGATATGATAAGGCATATATATGTTGGGTTAGATATAGATAGTTTTGGCGTTATAATTACCGAGTGAATGTGTTTAATTTGATAAATCAGTAGTGATGGCTTCATTTGCTTTGGACTTAAATTGTGAACCTTGTTGGATTTTCAAAGAATGAAAAAAAAAAAAATTTTTTTTTTTTAGGCAACTTGCATATTTTAATGCAACTAGTATTAAATCATGGAGTTTGTAGGTATGATTATTATGAGGATATTTTTGTCCATTTTTTTTTTGTATTAAATTATCGAGTTTGTAGTTATTTATGATTTTTATGAGCACATTTTCTTTGTCGAAAAAAAGTCTTAGGTATTCGTGTTTTTATATAGTAGTCAGATAAGATGTTTAGATTAATGAAACACAGATTTTGAATTGTATTTTGTAATTTGCAGGAAAAACTACAAGACTGGCTGCAGAAGGAGAGACGACTTCTTCAAGATGAAATTAATAACAAAAGCAAAAATTTTGAATTCAGCAGCTGTATGTTATGCCCTTATTCTGTTTCTTGATGGCTACTTAGTTCTCAATCTGTTGATCATTTATTTATTTATTTGTTTAAATTATTTTCCCTGGATTATGAATTTTTTCGTTTCCTGGTAATGTTGAAGCAGATGATTATGTATTTTGTTATTATTATTATTTTTTCATTATACCATCTTGTTATTAGCTTGAATTATTGCACTTCATTGATTTCAACCACATTTGGCAAGATGTTTTCCCCTTTCTTTTCTCTCTTTAACTTTTGAGTCAAATAACCTTAAGGTATCAGAGAAAAATCATTTTGAATTTATACTTGAGTTTGGAGACTTGTACTGTTGCTTGCGTAGAATGGCATTGAAGTGACTAGTACAAAACTCCAACTGTATTAAATATGAGCCCATACGTGAGTTTGGAGATTCCACATTATTGCTTGCTTTGACTGGGTTAGTAGCAATTTACGCAAAGCTCCAATTTTAACTTGAGTAGCTGGAGGTTATTTTTATGCAGAAAGAAGTTTCCTACATCGGTTTCTGAGAAAAAGTTATTTTTCCCGTATAATAGATGGTTTTCTCTCACTTAAACACCTAAGTTTTAAGGTTGAGGTACTTTCTTTTAAGTGTTGTTGGGCTTCTTGACATAATAACAGAGTGGGTTTTTAACTTAGTCTTACCATAGTCTACAATGTGCCTATGTTCATACGGGCTAGCATGAGAAAGATTGTTAAAAGTTGTCCCACATTGGCCTATGAGAAAAGTTATTTCTCCCATATAAGATATGTACTTCTCTCAACTTAACACCTATGTTTTAGTATTGAGGCCTCTCCTCTTAAGTGTTGTTGGGCTTTCTTGGCATGAATTGCTATTCGTAGGGGTTAGAAGATTTGAATTTGATGGGATACTTATCGTTAATCTTAGTAGCCTTTTTTGGAAACATGGGAATGGTGTCCAAGGAGATATCTAAGGTATACCTAAGATTTTATATACAGAGACCCTTTGCATATGTTTACTATGTATGGAAAGCTTAGAAGCCATTTTTGGAAACATGGGAATGGTGTCCAAGGTGATATCTAACATATTAGGTTGGGTCCTTTCCTAAGATTTTATATAGAGAGACCCTTGGTAAATCTTTACTATGTATAGAAAGCTCCAACATCATTTGGAGTTGCAGGAGGTTATTTGCAAGGCAAGGGAGAGCTAGAGTTTGTCAGGCAACTTCTGAAAGCAAAGTAATAAGTTATTTAATGGAATTGCTGCTGGCAGGTGTTCCAGTTTAGTTTTGATTGGATATTTGTGGTTTAGCTTAGTAGCCATTTTAGAAACATGGGAATGCTTTCTGAGAAGGTACCAAATATTGAGTCCTCTCATAAGATTTTGTATGGAGAGACCCTAGGTAGATCATCTTACGTTTTACATGCAGTTCGTGTTTTGCAGTTAGTAGGAAAATGAGAATTGTTGGGAGGGTGAGGGAGACTATAATCGAAACTTAAACATGCATCATTCAAAAGTGAATCATAAATTTGTTTTGGCCAAAAATCAATTAGAGCTTATGAGATTTGGGCTTTTGGCAGCCAGACCCCCTACCTTGTAAAAATAGGCATGCCCTTAAAGTTTGAAATTTCGGTTGCAAGATCCCTCTATTGTTAAATTTTTTTTTTTTTTTTTTTTGGGTTAATTTAGATGATTTGATCAATTTGACTATGTGAAAAATAAAAAATGGATTCAGGAAATCGTAATTTGAATTTTTTTTTATTGTTTGGTAACTTTTAGGCATGTTATTCGCATTTAGACTACAAAATCCTACACACTTAAAATGTGATTTTTTTTTATTTTTTATTTTTGTTTAGACTATTCAAGATAAGATAAGAGTTAAAAGAGAGCGTTTAAATCTTGACAAAATGATCGAAATGAAGCGAACTTGGGGAGGTATAAAAAGCGAAAAAAGAAATCAAAAAGGCAGTTAGGGAGGCTAAGGCAAAGGCATATGAGGAGCTATATAGGCTACTCGACACTAAGGAAGGTGAAAGAGAAATATTAAAACTTGCTGAAGCCAGAGATAGACGGACAAAAGACTTAAACCACGTTAAATGCATTAAGGATGAGGGTGAAAAGGTGTTAGTAAAGGAAGAGGAGATAAAAGAAAGTATTATAAGGTGGTGGTAAGACCAGTGTTGTTATATGGATCAGATTATTGGGTAGTAAAATA
Organism: Sideroxylon spinosum; assembly: GCA_003260245.2. Lineage (NCBI taxonomy): Eukaryota > Viridiplantae > Streptophyta > Magnoliopsida > Ericales > Sapotaceae > Sideroxylon > Sideroxylon spinosum. The sequence continues at coordinate 18,660,572 of QLOD02000009.1, forward strand.
TAATCATGTTCAGAAGATAGTAGTTACGGAGATGAGAATGCTAAGATGGATGTGCGGGATCATAAGAAGAGATCGAATTTGGAACGAGGAGATTATAGGCAAAGTAAGAATAACACCAATTGAAGATAAAATGAGAGAAAATCATTTAAGATGGTTCGGCCATATTAGAAGACGTCCAATGGAGGTACCGGTTAAAATGTGTGAAAGTATGGAGATTGTCAGGAGTTGGAGAGGGAGACTTAAGAGAAGTTGAAAAGAAACTATTAAACATGATCTTGTCTCGATGAATTTAACGGAGGACATGACACTAAGTAGATTTGGTTGGCGTCGACAATTCCATGTAACTGACCCCATCTAGTGGGAAAAGGGGTTGGTTTGGTTTAGACTATCAAAATCTCTCTCTTTCTCTCTCTCTCTCTCTGTGGTAACTTTTAGGCATGTTATACATATTTAAACTAAAAAAACACTACACAACATACTAAAAAAATAAACACAATATATATAAATTTATTTTAGACTTCCAAAATGTGATTTTTTTTCTTTTTGTTTGGTAGGTTTTTAGGCAAGTTATTCACATTGGACTACTATATATGTTATATATTACTGTGTTTATTGTTTTAACACTGTATGCATACTTAAATGTTATATATTATTGTGTTTATTTCATAACCCTCCACACCCATAATAAAATAATAAACACAATAATGGCGCACACATACTAAAATGTTTTTTTATTACTGTGTCTGTTTCGTAACATTGCACACCCATGCTAAAAAATATAAACACAATAATATATATTTATGTAGTAGTCTAAATATCAACAACATGCCTAAAACTTACCAAACAAAAAAAAAAAGCAAAAAGAAAAGAAAATCAAATTTTGGTAGTCTAAATTAAGTTTATATATTATTGTTTTTAGCATGGGTATGTTGTGTTTTTTTAGATTAAATATGAATAAAATGCCCCAAAGTTAACCCCCCCCCCCAAAAAAAAATCTAAATTCGAATTTCCTACGGCATGTTGACTTTTCACATTGTCAAATTGGTCAAAGCATCCAAACTATCGAAAAACATAACCCTATGCGGTCTTGTTGCTCAAAGTTAAAACCTTAGGCCCCATTTGGTAACCATTTCGTTTTTAGTTTTTGTTTTCATTTTTTTTCAAAACAGAACACGAAAACTCGTTTGGTAAATTTGTTTTTAGTTTTCAAAAAAATGAAAACTGTTTTCAAAATTTTTAAAAATTATGAAAACATAGAAAATATGTTTTCTCAAGTTTTCATTTTTCAGCTTTCATTTTCTTATACATTTTCTTATACAACTACTATCAATTACAACTATCAATTACCATCGCCCGTTGATCGCGACCAACACCTGGCCACCGTCTCCTACCACTGTCACTTCCTCCCACTCATTTCCGGTGACCGTCAAATATATTATTATTTAATATAAAAATATTTAATTAGTATATAAAATTAAATAATAATAAAAATATTAATTATTAATATATAAAATACATTAATATATTGAATTAATAATATATTATTTTTATTTACACAAAAACTTTTAAAATATAATTTAATTAATAATTAATTTTATCAATGATTAATTTAATATATTAAATTATATATGAAATAAAATAATTAACTAAATTAGATTAATTACAATTGAATTTAATTAGTTAAATTAATATAAATATATTTCATTAAATAATTTCTAATAAATAATATAATAAATAATATTTAATATATTTTATTTCAATTGAATTAAATAATTTTTAATAAAAATATAATTAAAATTGGTACATTTCAATTAAATTAAATTAAATTAATTATTTAATTAAATTGAATTAATTAAGTTAATATAAAAATAAATTAATATAAATTATTTTTAATAAATAATATATTTAAATTTTATTTTGTATATTTTATTTTTATTGAATTAAATTATGTTGAAAAAATAATATAATTAAAATAATTAAATTTAATTAATATAATTAATTAATTAAATCAAATTAATTTAAGTTAAGTAATTAAATTAACATGAAATATTTTATTAAATTATTTTTAAAAAATTATTATAATAAATTATGTTTGATATATTTTATTTTTATTGGATTGAATTATTTTTAGTAATTAAGATAATTAAGTTAATTAAATTTATTAAATTTATTTAATTAACAACTATAATTACCAACTAATAACTATCGTTATCAAACGTGTTTTCAATTTTTTTTTCTTTTTTACTATGAAAATAAAAACTAAAAATTAAAAACTGAACATAAAAACTAAAAACTGACAGTTTTACCAATCGGGCCCTTAGGGGTGTAAGTGCCCATTTTTTAAAATGTAAGGGGTTACTGCTAAAACCCGAGCTTAGGGGGTCTAAGTGATTATCGAGCAGTTATTTTTTACTGTATAACTATTGACTTATGTTTGTATGCCCTTTCTTAATTTGACATATCTATACAAATGTATGTTTATCTATATAATCAGCTAGTGTTGTTTTGGCATTAATCGTTAGTGCTTCTTGTTTTTGTCTGTATTGCTTCCATTTCAACACTTGCTGGTGGTGTTCATGTTCACAACAATGGGAAAAAAAAATCCAGCCACTAAGGCTTTCATCTCAATAATTGACCATAGCTAGAGCATTTTTTTTTGGAAAGTTCCATAGCTAGAACTTCATGACAGCATCACCATGATGTTTTTAGGGAGCACGGATATTGACACGTGATATTGTGTACAAACATGACATGGATGCTTGACATAACAATTTTCTTTGGAAAAATATAGATATGTATATGTATTTTTATGTCATACATTGATTACTTTATTGAAAGATAGTTGGGAAAAATGCAATATAATACTAATTAAATCTGATTGATGGGCAAAAAAGGGGTTTTGTTTTTATTATTTTTCTATTTACCAATTATCTCCTACTTAAAAAAGGTTCAAATATTATATAAGTGACTCTGCTGTGTCTAATATGCTCCTAAAAGGGACATGCTAGTTTTTGTTTTTGCTGCATTGCTATAGTGTAGCTCCAAACCAAGAAACTTCTTGAGAGTCTGTATTTTAAATGATGTCATGTTTTAGCAATTTGATTATGTGTTGTTTTTTTATGTTCTAACTACAAAAAATTATAAATTGCAATATCGATTTTGCTGTCGTTATATGTTTGAATCTTGCACTTGGTAATGGTGCACGTAACTATTAATTTATTTTGCATTATATTTGATGTGTGTGAATATTTTAATCTTTCACTCGGACTTGCGGAAATGGTGTTACATTGTTATTCAACCTTTTGGTCTTTGGAATGCAGTGGCCCATGTAAAGAAGGTCATGGAGAAAAATTCTCCCAAGCAGATCGGCTCAGCTATTGAGAATATGTTGAAAACTGGAAGGTTGGTTACACTATCAGGTTTGGATTTACAGCAGGTACTGGCCTACCAAAAACTTTTGTGTGCTTTAAATGTTAAGATTTAGAATTAATGAGATTGAAATAATTGTATGTTGTTGAAATTTTGTGACTTAATTAGTGAGACTTTAAGACGAGACTAGTTTGAATGGAAAAGACAGCCTCACCTATACTAAAGGCCGTGGGCTTGAGTCATCCCAACCTCTTTCCCTATGTTCACTAATAAAAAAGAGAGAAAAATGAGCTCATTTCTGGCAAGGGACTATCTTAGGAGTTCAATGACGGTTGAAGTGAAACCAAATGGGCTCTGCAATGGGTTTCATCATCAAGAGGGGGAGGATGCTACAGCGATTGTTTATGCCTTTTTTTTGTTTTTTGGTTGGAGGGGTAGATTAGGTGGGCGGCTAGGGTTTTGGAAGCAATAGAGGGAGGAAACGTTCACATGGTAGATTCGAGGGGGTAGGAGGATGGTGGTGTTGGCTTGAAGACAACGTAATCGTGGGTGAAAGGTGGGGATTAAATTGAATTCTCCAACTGGGAATTCGATAGTGATGTTGCAAGAATTGACAGATTGGGGAGAGTGGAGAAAATATGAAATGGCCATAAGAGGGTACAGTCGAGGTGTCGAGTCAAAACCTAGGAGCATATCTTATCTTTAGGTGGTAGAGATCCAACCTTGGGTGCGAGCGTGCTTGAGGAAGATGTTCAAAAAAGGTGATATGAAAGTTGAAATCAAGGATGGGCAAGATCGGGGAATAGGATTTGACTAGTGTCTAATTGGGAGGTTTGGGGGGCTTTATGCACCGCGTATGTCTTTTGAGATTAGGGGTTGGGCGAATAGAGGGGGGAGAACTAGGGCCAGTGAAGGTGAAGATGCTAGGGGGATTTGGTTCGCCTTTGTTTTGCTAACGAAGAAGGTCACGGCAAAAATTTGACAAGGGAGGAGGTTTCTCAAAGGGCTGCCGTTGTTATTGTATTGGTGCATAGAGTGGGTTGTTCCGCGAAGAGTGGGTGTCAGATTTTCCCATGAGAGACAAGGATGTAATGGTGTTTCTTCTACCATAAGGACTTTTAAAAGTTCATTGATGTTTCAGGCCTAGTGGATTTACCAGTAACCGAAGGTGAGTATATGTAGTCCAATGCTAGATTTATATCCAGGATTGATGGTTTTTTTGGTCTCGGTAAGTTGGGAGGGAGTTTTTCCAGGATCTTTGTAATCCCTACTAGAGAGAATCACATCAGATCTTTTTTCCTTACTGCTAAACTGTGGAGGAATCAGTAGAGCCCACATTCCCTTCATGTTTGAAAATATGTGGTTATAGGTGAAAGGATTCAAGGACTTAGTGCAATGTTAGTGGAGCAGTTAATTAGAAGAGAGTAATCTCCAGTTTACGTTTGCTAGGGAATTGAAGGGACATAAGACGGACTTTCTAAAGTGGAACAAACATCACATTGGACGTCTTGAGGATAATAAAAAAATATTATTCGAAGAGATCTTAGAATTGGATGGCAAAGAAATGTAAGGCATTTTAGCTGAGGAGGAGGAGGAGGAGTATTTAAAGGTGGAGCTTGGAAAAGTTGCTAAGGTGAAGTTGGTATGTTAGAGGTGGAATTCCAGGATGCTTTGGCTCAAAATGGGGATCAATACAAAAGTTTTTCACTGAGTGGCTAATGCTTGAAGATGAGTGAATTAAATCTACCAGGTGTGCATTGGAGGGAGGAATTTGGTGGAGGAAGTAGATATTAAGGAGGCATTATAGGTTTTTACAGCAACCTTTTCAAGGAGAAAGAGGCATGGAGGTAAATAATGGATGACTTGGAGTGAGACCAGGGGGTTGGGGGGTTAATGGAGGAAGAAATTTGTGCAACATGGGCTATGAATTGGGACAAAGCATCGGCTTTTAATGGAATGACAATTGCGTCCCCCCCCCTCTCAAATTATGGGAATAGCATGAGAAAATATGATATGTGAGTGTTCTAGGAGTTCCATACGACTCAGAAGTTTGAGAAAAGTATCAACTTGACATTACGTTGATTTCGAAAAAAGGGAGAGCAGTGGATATAAAAGACTTTAGACCAATAAGTTTGGTGGGAGATTTATACAACCTCCTAGCTAAGTTGTTGACTCTGAGATTGAAGAATGTTGTGGGTGCTTTAATGTCCAAGTCATAAATTGCCTTTGTGGATGGCCTTTGTTTTCTTAATTTGGTATTGGTTACCAATGAGGTTGTTGACGAGAGAATCAAAGGTGGACCACCATGGTTTATATGTATCGTGATATGGAGTAGGCTTGTGATCATGCTAGTTGGAAGCTTGTGATCATGTTAGTTGGAAGTTTTCGTTACATGTTACGGAAAGAATATGTTTCGGGAAAAAGTGGAGGCAATGGATTTTTTTGGTGCATGTCTACAGTAAATTTTTTTTTGTGATGGTTAATGGAAGCCTCGCAGGCTCCTTTGAGGCATCTAAGGGCCTTAGGAAAAGCTATCTAATGTCTCTCCTACTATTCATTCTAGTGATGTAGGTGTTTAGTAGAATGTTGAAGAGGGCGGAACAGAATGGATTCTTGGTTGGCTTTGTAGTTGGGGAGCTAACTTGTCCAGGGTTGCTATTTCCCACTTCTTGTTTGCAGATGATTCAATTGTGTTTTGTAGTTTGAACTTGTTACAAATGGCATCTCAGATGTGCATTATATGTTCCAAGGCGTTCTCTGGAGTGCATACCAATATGGGGAAGACAAAGTTGTTCCCAGTGGGGGGATGTTCTAGAGAGAGATTTTGTGTGCAATTTTGGGGTGTAGACATGGGTCTCTTTCGAATCCCTATTTGGGGATGCCGGTAGATGCTCCTCACAAGGCTTGTGAGTCGTGAGATGGTGTGATCAACAATTGCCACAGGAGATGGAAATAGAGTTATCTATCTAAAAGGACTAGAGTAACTTTTATCAAAAGTACTCTGGCGAGTTTGCCTACCTATTTTATGTCCCTTTTTGCATCTATATGCCTCCCCAAAATGTTCTCTTGAGAAGATGCAAATAGTTTTATTTTGGGAAGGCCTTGGTGACACTACTAATTTAACATAATAAATTGGGACATAGTGTGCCATCCACTCAGAGTAGGTGGAGTGGGGATAAGAAGATTTAGGGTATTTAATGAAGCTCTATTAGGTAAGTGCTTTTGGAGATTTTCCATGAAATGGGAGAGTTTGGAGGAGGGTGGTTGTGTTAGGTGCTTGTGATCTTTTCTTGATGATAGAGAGAAGCGGATACAATACACATGTAAGGTGATCAGTTGTAGCAATTTAAATTTATAAAATGGTGAAGTATCGGTTGTATTCACAGGGGGAGAAGCTGTTAACTCATTATTCTTCTTATCTAAATTAGTAGGTGTCACATAATAGAAATGATGGAAAATTGTTTTGAATTTTGAAAATGAAATTTGTGATGAAAATTTTAATGAAATTAAAAACAATTATAAAACGATCTTGGATCAAACCAATTCAAGTAGTGATTTCTATGGATTTTTCAAGGAGAACAACGACTAATCAATTTGGTTGTAAAATCAAGTTCACTTGGTTGAGTTCCTTGATAAAACACTAGTGCAATAATCCATATAGAATACATTAGAGTTCTAGGTGGCAATCCACATACAAAATCCTTAAGATCGGGCATGAAAATTTCAACTAAGTAACTCACATATAATGTACATGAAATATATAATAAAAAATTGATCTAGTAGCATCAACTAGTCATCTCAAAGGATTCAAACAGACTAATCATCATTCATTACAAATCCAAAGGAAATTGAACATTGAAGCACAATTAAGAATAATAGTTGATAAGTTTGGTGTCAAAGTTAGATTCATCTATTTGGAAATCCAAATCAAACACTTAGTGTGCATAATATATAAAGAGTACATGCAAATTCTATATTAGTAATTCACATACAAATCTTTCACGAAACTGCATAAGACATATAATCGATATAAATTATACTAATAAGCTTGATCTCGAATTCTCAATTGATGATGTCAATAGATCCAAACAAACCACCTACTATTCAAAGGAAATTCTTAAGAAAATCAAATATTGAAACTCAAAGTACCTTGAAAATCCACGTACAGCATTTACTCTGTTTGATTTGAATCCAAGTAAGAAAACTACTTAATCATAGTAGAAGAGAAACTCAAACTTGTACTGAATTTAAATATATTGACAAGAGGAATTGAAAAGGAAAATTAAATTTTCTATCCTACCAAACAAGATCTAAATTCTCTCTACAATTATATATATCTATTCTAACTCCAACTATGTATATTAATATGTAATGTTACTCTCTCATTAATTACCATCTATTTATAGCACAGCCTAATTGTTTGAAATGACTAAAAAGCTCTTAAAAATTATGAAAAATTACAAAATTTTGCAGAAACTCGCATGGATTGATTCAAACCATTCTTTCATACTTAAACAGTTTTCTAAGTTTTAAATTTGAGTTGCTCTTTGTGGTTTGAACCAAGGTGCAAAGCAAGGGTGGTTCGAACCTTGGTTCGCACTATCACTTGTCACCATAACTTGACACTATAACTTACAAAAATTTGGAGCTTAAGATGTTGCTTTGCCCACTGTTGTTCAAACCGAGATGCGAACCAGGTAGGGTTCAAACCGAGGTGTAAACTTCATGACTCAGAATATTTCTTTGGCTTTTGATGTTTCATCCTTTTGTTGTTTGAACCTTGGTTTACACCAAAGCCTTAATACTTCATTTCTTCATCCTTTTAAGCTCTTCCCCCCCCCCCCCTTTTGCATCACATTCAATGAGACTTCTTCCGCTTGCATTTTTATGTTTGATTTGGCCTTCAATTGCATAGAATTATTTCCTAAAAATTACAATCTACACAAAATACAAGTGTATGAGAAATGTGCAATAAAATCAAGTTTTAAGTGAATGTATTTATGCAATTAGCTCATCAAAAAGGTGTATAAATGTACTATATCATGTGCTAATCATTAGGCATAGAACAAAATTGGGAGAGTGGACTAGCAAGGAGGTATAGGGTCCTCATGGATTAGGGGCATGGAAGTGCTTCCGAGCCAAGTGGCCATCTTTTAGCAGGTTTAGCTTAGTGGAGATAGGGGAGAGGAGTTACGGTGAGATTTTGGGAAGATCAGTGGATGGGAGGGAGATGTTTAGGGGAAGAGCAAAGATGTTTCTGTTTAGGAGTGCAGAAGAATCTATTGACCCTTGTTCATGGAATGTGTGGGAAAATGAGCTTTGTAATCTTGTTTAGTCGTGTTTTGGCATAGCTTGAGTTCCTCTAAAGAGGACAAAATTTTGTTGAACTCTTGGTGAGGTGCTAGAATTTCCAAATTTAGGAGTGTGGGACCTTATACCTCATTTATTTTTTGGTCAATTTGGGGGGAGAGAAATAGAAGAAACTTCACATATATAAAATTACTATTATATATGTCGTTGAGTTGTTTTTTGTCTATGGTACGCAATTGGTTAGATGGGGTAAAGAGCCAAAGTTATTTCCTTTTATGAATTTTGTAGATAGCTTGGAGTTATAACTCGGTTTACAGGTTGCCCTTTGCATCTTTTTGATGCTATTCTTATAAAACTCGGGCTTTTTTCAAGGGGGTAGAGAGAGAGAGAGAGAGAGAGAGAGAGAGAGAGAGCGAGCATGGTATAAATCGGAAGGAAATTGCATAAACTGGGAGATCAGTGAAAAGGTATCTTACACTAAGTGTTACTTTGTTCCCCCATTTTATTGGGGGGAGGGGGCACTTGGGATTGAGGCAAAGGGGTGGTTATATTTTGATTGAAAGTTCATTTAGAGCTTTGATTTAATTTAAAGTGGACCTAATGTGAAGAAAATGATTGTCCTATAGGTGTGAATGTTACTGTTTTTGATGATAAATGTCATGATTCCCTTAAATTGTCAAACCTTCATCCTTCATAGCCCCATAGTTCCTGGTTTTCTTTTTGTTGATAGTATATAGGATTTTGAAATTTTCATATCCATCATTTAACAATTTTTAATGGGTGGGGATTGGCTTTATAACCAAACATTTTTTGTCTCAATTGTATATATATTGATAATGTTTGGAGAGCAGGGTCATCTTTATGACTTATCATATTCAACATTCTTTGTACTCATTTTTGGCATTTGGCCGAGGACACATGACCTAAATTGTGAAAGAACCATGACATGATCTGGCAAGGACAAATAAAAATATTTGTAATTTAGTTACAATAAATTGTGGGTGTGTCTTGGTGTGATGGTAAGGTTGATCTTTTGCAACTTGGAGGTCTTGATTTCACTACTCAGAAACAATCTCTCCTGTTACTAAGGGCAAGTTCGCGTACATTGCCATTTCCTAGACCTCACATACATAGCAGGAGTCTTGTGCCTTGAGTTATCCTTTGTATTTTTATATTTAAACTATCTATTCAGTTTTTATGTTATAAATTAATTTATATTTTTATTTATATCAAAATAATAAGAAATCATTTCCATTATACATAATAATAAAGAAATTTAAGCAAAAGGTTCTAATATCAATTTTAGAAATGTCTATCCATGAACAGATGGGTTAGTTTGTGTTTCAGATTTCTTGAAATTGAGAAAGCTAATAGACTAAGTGTTAATACGTGTAAATATTGTGAATGGACAAAGGAGTTGTTGGAGCTATGCTTATCTACCATGGGAATGAATTGGGTGTTCTGAGGGAAGCTAAATTTGTGGTGGAATCTTGGTGGGGAGCAAAAATGTGCAGAAGTAGAGAGAGTGATTTCTTTATTTGTTTTATTTTTTAGGTTGGCTTGTTTGGGGAGAAAGAAATAGAGGACATTTTCAGGGCTTGGATTAAAAGAATTTTTTGTTGACATTTTGTTTTTGTGGCATTTCTTGTTGATATACACTCGTTTTTTGTTGGGAGCCTAGATTTATTTCACTAAGCAATGCTTGGGCCATTTATGTACTTGGGTAGCATCCCCTTGATGCTAATGTAATCAAACTTATTATTCATAAAAATGGTATAAATATTCGTGGATTGTTCGTGGGCCAAGAAGCATTGGAACATGGCTTTTTCGCGATTAGGTATAGCATAGGTTTCTCGAAAGAGGAGGCATTTCTTGGTGTCATGATGGTGTGTTAGAATCACCAAACATAGGAAGAGTGTGGGATCTAATTTTGTTTTCTTTTTTTTTTTTTTTTTGGTTAGTTTAGAGAGAGAGGAATAGAAGCAGCTTTACAGATGCAGAATTTTTGTTGCATAAGTTGAAGGTTTATTCTTTATCTACGTTGTATATTTGGCTAAAGTGAGGAAAAAAGCCGGAGAGCTACTCCTTTTTGAATTTTGTTGATAGTTTGGTATTGTAATTTGACCTTTAGGTCATTTTTTGCATCCTCTTGATGCTTCTATAATTTGGTCACTTATCAAAGAGTGAAATGTGTTTCATCTATACCCAAGCATTGGACACAAGCAATGGGCGTGTGGCCCTAGTCTCCATTAAGTGCCTAGCTCTAAAAGAAAAAATAAAATAAAATAAAATAGAAGATGCTTGGACGAGTGTTGACATGTGTCCAACATGGATGACCTCTTAAGAAATGTCTCTGTTTCTTAGTGTGTTTTAACTTTGTCTACTTTCATGGGTGTTATTCTGAATGTAATATAAGATTTTTCTAAGATATTAGGAAAAAGTGTTTAAATTCATAAAATAGATAGCATATGCATCGAATTGTAACAGAATGGTAGTATGGAACTGCTCTGTAATTATTTAATTTTATCATCTTTTATAGACCATAGTTCTAATATCCTTTTTTTTTTTATGATTGTTTAGTCCTTCTAATAAATCTTTATCTTTAATTTTGTGCAGGTACTGCATGACACTGTTTTAAAGTGCTTCTTATCTAACGTTAAATTTTTTTTTTTTTTTTAATCTCCGGCTGTCGTGCCATCTTCACCCCCCTCTTCCCTATCCCCTTCACCCCTGATTGTTTATTTTTAGAATGCTGAAATATGTGGAAAATGAAAAGCAGAAAACTCTCTCTTGATCTCTATTTTAATTGATTTCTTGCATCTGTGCACATGTTGTTTATAAGGTGCTTGAACATTTAATACATTGATAACTTTTATTTTTCCAGAGAGCTGGCATGACAGTTCAGGCAGAGAGGCTAAATTTTCTCCGTTTTCTTTCACATTTTCGAGCTGTTCATCGTGGGGCTTCATTTGCGGGACTCCGCACTACTAGTGTACGGAAGTTGTTACCTGAGTATGTATTTTTCCTTTTTCATTTATTTTGATAAGTTATTCATTTATGCGAATTTGTGGTCTTAGTTGTCGTCTGTTTATTCTTTTCCCCTTCATGCTTTTCCCGCTCACTCATGATATACAGATCTTGGGGTTTCCTTTGCCCCGTTCACACACCTGATGGGGAGCCATGTGGGCTGCTGAACCATTTGACTTGCACTTGTCGTAAGTTCATGTCTACTTCATCATATCATATTTTGCAGCTAAATCATTATGAAATTGTTTATAGTTTAATATGTGATTAGGTTGAATTGGTGTCCACTCTATGCCAAGGTTTTGTGAAATTGTTCCTTTGTCAAATGCCACTTATATTATGTCAGTTGAGATTTTATGCAAGTTGAAACCCATGGTGTGAGTTCTTCAACATTGTAGAAAATAACAAAGACCTCTAGTTGTATCATTAATCACCTCAGAAAAGGAAAAAAAAATGATCAGATGGGTATGGACTAAGTTGCTTGGACACTGGAGGGGAATCGGATATGGGTGTGAATCTAGGTATCCGACAATGTAAGTATTGAGAATGGAGGATACGTGGATAAGAATCCAAATTTGGATATGGGTCTGGGGATATGCCATGTAATTTTTAATTATTTTATAAATTAATATTATAAGTATATATTTTTCATTATTTGTCGTTTATCCTTTCGTATTCCCATGTAATTTTTAATTATTTTATAAATTAATCTTATAAATATATATTTTTAATTATTTGTCATTTGTCCTTTCGTCTACTGACTCTCTCTCTATACATCGTACGCAAAATAGAAGAGAAAAAGTATATGTACGCAAATGAAAGAGCAAAAGTCTTGCATTAAAGAATGTTTCTATCAGTGTAATTAATGTTAATTAATTAATAGCTTGCTTGGGACACGTAACTTCTATATAATACACGTAAAGGTTGTAAAACTTAATTGTACTTGTATAATCAACACAAAGAAGACAAAAGGTTGAAGCCATCCAACGAATCCTTTAGATAGAGAACGCCATTGGCGGAGAATGCTATTGTCGGATAAGTCTAAACTGGATGATTCTTTTATCGAAGTATCACAGCCATATCCAGATTGAAAGTGCCACACCTGATGCTGCATCGGCACCTGAGGGGGTACTCCATAGTTTTGGGCAAGTCTGCGCAACTTAGGGTATGGACTGTTTGATTTGGAGATTCTCTGTGACTTTATAAATGAGTGTCTGCCCTTAAGCTGCGTTGACTATATTTGGTGGCCAACACCCAGCAGTCATTTGAACCTTTCCATATTCAGCAATTAGAGTGGTTTGGATCTGCATGCAAGCTAACCATGGTAAATAGAATTTTCTGTATGATCTAAATGTATAATTTCTACTTGTTTGACTTTTGGTTGCATAAGTTGGCTTAGTTATCATAACTAAACCCCATTTCAAGCTGGTGTATTTGTTGGTTCATGGTTCATTGGTGCCACCATTTTTTTTTTGGGATAAAATTTTATTGGTAAGAACCATTAAGGAAATGCCATCTGTTCCAAAATCTCATTCTACCTACATCGACAAAGTCTCAACAAAATTCATAAACATGATCATATTTGGTGCTATACCTCCCATTCCCCATCTGTACAAAGTTGACAAAATAAGCTTTTTAGTGTGTACAGAGGTAACTCTAATCCTTGAAAAATTTTTCTATTTCTCTCTTTCCAAATCAACTAATGAATGCAAAAAGGTTCTATTTGCCATGTTTTCCTCGTTTGGATTGGTTATCACTTTAAACGATCTATTGACACCAGCCGTTGTCGTCCACTGTCAGATAAAAAAAGCTCCCATAGGCCCCATTGACCATCCGGAGTGTAATAACAAATGATCAATTGTTTTCCCCCTTTCTTTGCACAAATGACATTTGACTATCAACACATGGCTTCTCTTTTGGAGGCTATCCATTCACTGGTTCAGCCGTCATTATATTTAATATATAATGATGGTTGTTACACTAGACCACTGGTGCATCGGCTCCATCATGTTCGTTCTTCTCTCCTGATTTAAGTCCTGGGAGCTCCATTTGTTTTGCAAGTATTAAAAAGTCAACAGACTGCCACTTGTCCTATTTTTCGCCCAGATGATTTGTCATGTCTCGAATTATGTAACATGAGGTGTAACATGAGGTGCGATCTAATAATCACTTACAATTCAATTAATCATAATTAATCATATCAAAGCTATGCAATCGTCCTGGAGCATATATAAAAAATAAATAAAATAATCGTAAAATAAAACGATAATAAAATAAACCTTTAATCCTTGATTGGACAACCATTCCCCCACAAACACTGTACAGGCCCAAACGGTCTTTACAACCCAATCGAATATAAAAATAATATTCTTATAGAAAATATATTCTCAGATATCAAATGAATATAGTGTATACAAAGCGTAGTTTGAATATGTTAGAATGAAATCAGTAGTCTTAGGTTCAACACTCGTAATAAAATCTAGGAAAGTGAGCATAGGTTTACTTGTGCCCGCTATGCAAATATACAAGTATATGCGACATCATCACCTAGCATGCTATTATCGTACATCACATAGGTTTCCATCACATCAAGTGTAAACATCAGATTATCCTTTTTAAATCTCATTTCCACATTTATCCTCATATCTTCACACACATATATGGGGTAGGTACTCTGCATGACTGAACTGTGGTCGTAGTCTTAGTTAATTCATTGATTCAAATTTACACTTAATCCAAAACCGAACCATTTTTTTGGTTCTTGAAAATTGGATCGGAAACCGAACCGATTTCAATTTGGAACTAAACCATACCAAACCAAAAATATTAGATTTGGTCGGTTTTGTTTTCGTGTAAGCCTAAATCAAGTTGGTTCGGTTTGCTTATTTTCGGTTCCTAAACATCCAAATAAATAATGTATTATATTATTTTTTTGGTTAGTTTCGATTCTTTTATCTACTAACCCAAGAACTGTACTGAAAAATATTGGATTATTAATTTTTTAGCTTAAAACCGAATCAATTTTGGTATAGATCCGAACCAAAGTGGTCGGATTGGCTTTTTTTTTGGTGAACCCCTAGTTTCAGTCCCAAATACACCATCCATCGGTGACTGCATCCAAGCACTAGGCTAGGGAAATATGCCATCCTTAGATATCTGCATCCATCAGTATAGCTAGAGAAAAAGTTTATGCTACCTTCTGGCATCTGCATCCTTGAAATTATACCTAGAAATGAAACACGTAACTCTTAGGCATCTTCATTCTTTTATGAGTTACTGGCCCACTGGATATGTAGCCTATCTTGTGGGGTTCTAGGGACTTTCAATCCATGGGTACATATATCATTTATTTCATAATACCCGTCAACCTTTAAAATCAATCATTAAAAAACCAATATCGATAACTGTTAATTAATTTCATTTCGTTTCATCATATCATTGTATGTAAAAGCAACACGTGCTTCTCAATCCTATCTCGACTCATAATTTCTTTATAACTGAAAACTAACCATTAAAATATCGTTTATATTCACGCTAGTCAAATAATGCAAGGGGACTTAGGCGTGCACACAGTAGTTAGGACTCCATGTGCATGAAAAGTAAAACCAGCATCTCGGATGCAACACATTGATATTGGTTTGCACAAGAGGCTATGGTTAGGATCGTGCTCACATGAGACTACGTCTTGTGCTCGTGGGAGTAGTAGTTAAGCCGTGTGCATGGGAGGTCAGAACAGGATCATGTGCACGAAACTTGATAGGTCTCCACACATTGAATCTTCCATTTTACCATTGTATGAGCTATAGGTTCACCAGAACTATCCATTTTTAGTCCAAATGAATATTCAAAGGTGTTCAAATCATCAATTTCTAACTTAAGCATGGATTTAATCTCTTTGAAAATCATTATTTGTCTTCTTCTTGACGAACACATATATCTACAAGTATATATGCCTTATATGGATTTGTTACATAACTATATTTCAGCACAATGACAATCTAAAACTGAGGAAAGCTGAAAAGTCAGAAATCTGATTGATCACAAAATCTCAACCCCCAAGACTTGGACGCTACACGCACACTTTGTTTAACTACTCACAAGCTCAATTTCTCAATTGAAGCAAGAATAGGCGCAATCTAATAACAATTCTCAACTCTCACTTTTCTTGTTCAGGAAAAGTTTTTTCGACATACAAACATTTACAAATATGTAGACACACTATGCTTCAAGGCTAATGAAGAGGGAAGAAGGGCATGGGTGGTGGAGTAGGGAGTAGGCTAGACGAGGTTAGGCAGCACCAATTCGGGGAGAGAGAGAGAGAGAAAAAAGCAAGTTTTACTGAATTTGTCAAATCTGGAGAGGTCTTGTGCACGGAAACCCTATTATGGTGCGCACGACTTATTGAAAAATCTGAGACTTACTTTCCGAGCCCAGCACGAGCACTCCTAGACTGAAAACTGAACAATCGAGTCAACACTTGCATCAATTCATCATATCAAAATAAAATAATAAGCCATACTCAATATATGAGGAATAAAATAATGATAAAAATGTACGAGTCCTATGATCTATGCTATGGAGTTTGAATAGGCTGACCTGCCAGTTCCTGGTTCAACTAACGGGTTTGGTCCAGTTCTGGTAACAATTCTTGTTGGGACTTTCTCTGGAAATTGTCATTGCAAAAAATTGGGTGTGGGGGCTATGACTGGACAAGTATGGACTATTTGATTTGGGAGCATCTCTCTCTCTCTCTAAAAGAGTTTCTACATTGAAGATGCTATGGTAATATTTGGTGCTCAGGATTAATTTGAACCTTTTCAAATTCTTCTTTTAGAATGATCCACCTTTGAGTAGAATCTGTCTGGTGATTGGAAGTAAAATGATCTAATTTTTACCTATATATTTTGCGGTTTGCCCTTTTTTTTTTTTTTTTTTTCTGTGTATTTTTTCGTACTCATTGAAAACAATCTCTCTTTACTATTAATGAAAATATTGAATCTATTGTTTCCACTAACTATCAAAATAGTTGAAATGTGGATGTATTTTTGTTATAACATATTCTTTTATGCCTTCTTCTGTATGATCATTTGATGTTTTATTAACTACCTTTCAAGGATGCAGAGCCAATAATATTTTTTGTTTTGTCTGTTTAAGGTATCACATCATACTACGATTCACATGGACATGTTAGGGATTTCTTCAAGGTGCGGATGTCTATTCTAAATGTTTTGGTTGGAGTTGGTATGACACCTTCATTGCCAAAGCTTGTGCAGGCTGGTCCTCCTGAAATGCTTTCTGTTCTCTTAGATGGTCGTGTTGTTGGTTCCATACCATCTGATATAGTTGAGAAAGCTGTCAGTCACTTGCGAAGATTAAAACTGTTTGCAACCTCAGGGGTCCGTTTTTGTCCAAATCCTTTTTTCCATGTTCAATTTTTATTCCGTGGCTTAATGTTCATAAAATCTATAGCAGATTCCTGATGATTTGGAGGTGGGATATGTTCCTTTGAGCATGGGTGGAGCATATCCTGGTTTGTACCTGTTCTCCTCTCCATCTAGATTTGTTCGGCCTGTTAGAAATATTTCTGTTCCTCCTGAAGAAAATAATGACATCGAACTTATTGGTCCACTTGAACAGGTAGATACTAATTTTTCATATACATTTTCATAACTTATTGCAGATCTCTCTGCATATAAAATAAATTAAACTTTTGAGAGCCATTTTTATCCTTGTTTTTGGGTAGGTTTATATGGAAATAAGGTGTGCAGATGGTGGGGATGGAGGAAGGGGGAATAGTTTACCAGCCACCCATGAAGAAATTCATCCAACTGGAATGCTCAGTGTTGTTGCCAATCTCACACCTTGGTCTAATCATAATCAGAGTCCACGTAATATGTACCAGTGTCAGGTATGCTTGCTTGTTAATTACAGAAGTTTTTTGTTCTGTACATTCTTGTACATCAAAATTGCTACCTGATCAGTATTTTGTATTTCCAATTTCGATGGGTTGCAGATGGCAAAACAAACAATGGCTTTTTCCTCACAGTCGATTTGCTGCCGCGCAGATCAAAAGCTCTATCATCTTCAGGTCTCACCCAAAATTTTGTCGTTGCATTACTTGTTTTGGGAGGAATTATCATTAACTACTTCTTCTGTACTTGGAAATAAAATCATTAAATGGTGAAAAGGCTCCGGGGCTAGATGGGTGGCCTATAGCATTTTTCAGTTGAGCTAGGAAATGATTAGGGGGGACATAATCGTGAATTTTTTTTTTTTTGGTGGAATTTCTCCAAAATGAGATGTTTGAGAAAAGTTTGAATATTACATGCATAGCTTTAATCCTGAAAATGAATGGGGTAGTACAGTCACCTAGATAAAAACCTCGTCCTAACTTCCCACTACATCATAATATGATTTTGAAAATTTCTATCAGTTCTTGTGAGTGACTTTTCTTCTATTTCTAACATATGTCTATTATCAATGCAATTGTACCAGTAAAACTTTCAAATACTTGGGAAATCTGTCCTTTTCGTTTCATTTATTATTTCCTCTACCTCTTTCCTAGCCACCTTTTCGGAAACTATAGAAACCTTATTTTTTCTGGTGGGACTGAAGGATTGATTTTCCATAAAATGGTATCTTCATAGCAATTATTTAGTGTTTAATTTGAAGAGGTCTTATACATAGGACTTCTACGGTTTGGGTTATTAATATGCTCCGTGTGCTTGTGTATGTGTGTGGTTTCTCTCTCATGTAATAATTGGCTTCACAGACTCCTCAAACTCCCATTGTACGCACTAAAACATATGAGAAGTACAACATTGACGAGTACCCATCAGGGACAAATGCAATCGTTGCAGTTCTGGCATATTCAGGGTAATGCTTTTGGACGACAATGTTGGCATCACTATATATCGTCACATTTGCATAATGTATGTTCTTTTGCTTTTTATAGGTATGATATGGAAGATGCAATGGTTTTGAATAAATCATCTGTGGATCGTGGGCTATGTCATGGACAAATATACTCGGTATGCTATTTAACAAAACTCAGAGACTGTTTTATGAGAATTCCCCCTACCTTGTATTGCTCTCACGGTCAGAATATATACAAAAGATACAACCCATTGTTTCCTAAACTAACTCCTAAGAATATGCTAATACAATCAATTCACTTCCTAAATTAACTCCTGGGAACAAGCTAAGGATATCCGCAAATTCTGTCTACCAAAAATACAAAAGACTACAATAATAAACAATAATACACAATACTATTGCTACTTGAAATGGTATTCTAGAAATACTAGAATTTTATGAAAAAACTTTTTTCCTAATATAAGATAGTATGTTTCATTGTTTTCTATATTGTACAAGCTCTTGTTAGTATAAACACATACCGTACACATTCCTATTGGATGTTAAAACCATTCAACAAAACCTAGAATTTCTATATGGTATCAGAGCGGATATTAGGCTTGTACTTTCTCTGCATCTAACTCTAAGTTTCAATCATAAAAAAATTCACCTTCAACCTACACCCTAGATTGGTTCCAATACTTGTTCTGACATATTAAATTGCTGGCGACCCTCCATAGTCATTGTCCCATCACTTATGAACTTCAAAAATTGTGGACTTATCATCAAAAGTGTTCACAGCAATATCGAAGGTCTATTCTACTCAATATCTAGTTGAAGTGGGGGGAGAGGGGGGGGGAGAGAGAGAGAGAGAGAGAGAGAGAGTTCACCTGTACTCTGTCAAAGTAATCATAGCTTCGTCTTCCTTAGGCAATCACCATCTTCCTATCATTGTCGCCAAAAACCAAGTCACACACCTCCACACACGCCTCATTTGCTAGTTCGTGTGATGAACACACATAAGTCTTGCCAGCAAGTGTATGCTCGATTGTCAATATTCATATTTGGATTGGTTTGATTTGGCACTCTTCGTTCAAAAGCTCATTGATCTAGAAAGCTTCAAACTATTCTATTTGTTGGTACTCTGTTCTGTTTTGTTTTAATGGAAACTAAATCTAATGAGTCTAAACCCTTTGGGTCCACTACTACACCTACCTAGTTGAGAGCTTGGAAGTTGAATGGAAATAATTATTCTCAATGGTATAGAGTTATTAAAATTGCTCTAACTGGGTATGGCAAACATAAACAACTCAATGAATCTGCTCCCCTGATGATGGAAAAGTATAATATTTGAATTCGAGAAGATGCACACATAATTAGCCTGTAATGGAAATCTTTGGAAACCAGTATTGCATATAAATTTAATCATTTGGAGACTTGTAAGTAGATATGGGGGTATATTCGTCTGAGGTTTTCAAGTATTACCTTGTATCTAGTACTTGTCCCTAGAGTTCTTTCGATTACAGCAATCTGGTAGGTCAATGATCGATTATTTTGCTTACCTGAAGCAATTGTCTAAAGAATTAAATACTCTCAAACCATTGATTGCACGTCATTGAGATGCAAAGGCAACGAGAACAGATTGTACTTTTACAATTCCTTGCTGGGCTTGAACTTGAGTTTGAGCTTGTTAGCTCTCATATACTTGGCGGTGCTTCTCTTCCTTCTTTGGCTGAGGCATTTTTTAAAGTTACATGTGTTGTCTCAAAAGTCATTACAAGCACAAGATCCTACTTAATCTGCTCTTGCCGGGACAAGATATTGATAGCAGAGGTGTTGGTAGTTAGATATCTCCATCCTCTTTCTAGAGTCGTAATAGTTGTGCTGGTCATGGTAGCCATGCACGTGGTGATCGTGGTATAGGCTAATGACTTAAGTGCACTGGTTGTGGTAAAGATGGTTGTTACAAAGGTAAGTATTGGGACCTATTTAGCATGCCTTCTCACATGGCGCATGCTGCAACATCTAATTCTTCAAAAGAGATGCATACTCCCAGTGAGCATCCACTGACAATTATCCTTTTTGGAGAGTAGTATTCTAAACTCCTATGGTATCAATTAGCTCATTAGGATTTTATCCCATTACTTCTCTTACTTGGTCGTAATTCCATTGGTCGTCTCCCCCTCAGGGGTTGTTGGACCGCATTTCCCTCCAATTGTTCCCCTTGGGGGGGGGGGGAGTTTCTCTAAAGGCAAGTCCTTACTCCATTCCTTGCGGAATAGCAAACTTGAGGAGAAGAAAGCACCTTAGAGTGTTTGCCTCTCCCGCAGCCGAGGGAAAGGTCCCATTTCCTGAGGGTCCCGTAAGAATCGAAGATTCTGAAGGGGATGAGCTTCGGCTACAAGAAGATGGACATTGATAAGGCAAGCTGGCTGGCTGCCGGGACTACTTTATCACCAGATATTTTACGGGTGGCTATCCCCTAAGTGGAAACACTTAATAAAATTTCTGTGCATGAATTAATGTATGTATACACGCGCACGCGAACAACTGGCAATCGGAGAGTAGGAGGAGCATACTTATCTTTTAGAAAGAAGTATTTTTGGATCCTGAGATTCTTGGGGGGGGGGGGCGTGTGACTATCGAGTGAATGGTTTAGAGTTGATATGCTTGCCTCTGTACCTTCCATCTCTTAGATGATGATGACGACTATTACTATTACTACTACTACTATACTAAAGGGGGCAGGCAAAGCAGAAATTTCCCAAAAGGAGAATCTGCAGCTCTTGTCTTACCTTGAGAACAAGGCCACAATCTGCGTTTTTCTTTTGGTTTCCAACTTTGGCCTGCGCTTTATTTTCTATGCGGAAACATCTATAATCCGCTCAAGACACCAAGGACCTCCCCCCAAGAGGGACAACACCCCCAGGGGGGGAGACAGTCCGAAAAAAGCGTAAAACCCAAGCAGAAACCTCTAGCAGCGCTTTCTGCTGCAGCATTCCGCACATTATGATTTGTAACGTTGTAATTTAAAGTCAAGAGATGGTTGGAGGTGTGTTTTTAGGACTTGTGGTGCAGTACTAAAAAAGGGACTTTAGATACTTATAAAATACATTTTTACAATTGAAATTGAGATTTTAATAATCTTTCTTCATGTGGTGCTGTTGGTTGATGCTGGTGGCAAGAGAAGATAGTGGCAATGGGTTTGGGCTAAAAAACTTCTCTTGCCCCACTTTTTATTACTATTTTAATTGAATCAAAGCTCTAGTACTGAGTTGATAGAAAAAAGAAGAAATTAGAAGGGATTGATTTCCCTACCTCTCTTGTAGTATGTTTGTACTTGAGAACTAAGAGAAGTAGAATACAAAAGGAAACACAGCTAAAACTCGGCTGTCAAGAATAATAAATGAAAGCAAATCAAATCACGTCGTATTCTTCCATATTTCTAGATTATTCTTACAATTGCAATATGACATGGCATTCTAGAAGTATAAAATAAGAGTCACTTAAGCATCACTTAGGATGGAGAAAATTGGTTTGTATATATATGTGCATATTTGGTATGCATGTCTGAACATCTGTAGTTTGGCATGTAGTCTACTCTATTTGTAATCTCTCAACCTGTGCAAAATCATCAGTGTTGAGTCTCTCTCTAAAATTTGTTTATGATGTTGGGAATGTCACTTAACAAGAGATATGTTTCAGCTATTTATTTATTTGATTTTTTTTTCCTTGGAATAAGGTAAACATTATATTGAAAGGCATCAAGGGTAGGTATGTTTCAAGTATGGCTAAAATATTAAATCGATGAAATTTTCTATTTGTTGTTCACAATATACAAAATGTTGTTCCTTCTCCTCAAAACAGTCGAATTACATCTGTCTCCTAAGAAACTAAACTGAATTAGTGGAAATATAATTTTAATATTTCTGTTAAAATGTTATGATGAAATTATGGCTAAAATATAAAACCCATTAAAATTTCAATTTGTTGTTCACAATGTACAAAATGTTGCCCCTTATCCTGAAAACCGTCGGAATGTGTTTGTCTCCTAAGAAATTGAAATGAAATTTTAGTGGAATAATAATTTCAATATATCTATTTGAAATGTTTTGATGAGTAAATACAATAAATAACCAAACGGATATGGTAAAATAATAAATAATTTAGTTAATTTATTAGTAGGCATTCATATTCTTAGGAAGGTAGGGAAAGAAGTCTTAGGAGAATCCAAAGGGAGGGCTCCGGCCTAGAAAGAGGCATGGTGGTGGAGCGAGGCTATCCAAGATAAGATAAAAGTTAAAAGAGAACGTTTTAAATCTTGGCAA
>QLOD02000009.1:18692025-18712138 GCA_003260245.2 Sideroxylon spinosum
GATATTGAATCCCCACCCTCCAAATCAAAAAAATGGGTGTCTCTAGGATCCATTTAGAAAAAATAATTTGATGAAAATATATAAATTAAAAAAAATGAATGTATGAAATTAAAAAAAAATTAAATACTAACTTGGAATAATTTGAAACTTTGAAACACTTGATCTCAAATCTTGACTTCAAATTTAACAGAATTAGATGCAATTGAGCACAATTGGAGAGCACACTTGAAAGTGATAGCTTGGTAATGCAGAAATTTGAGAGAGAGAATTTGTTAGTTTTTGTGTGAGTTTAAATGAATGTGTGTTGGGGTACTTATAATTGAAGATTAGGGGGATTTTATAATTATTTAACGGTAATCTAAACGGTAACTAAAAAAAAAAAAAAAAAGGAATTTCGACCTGCATGGTAGTGAATTTGGTTTTGGACCTTTGGTCATTTAGGTCAAAAACCCAAACGGTAACTAAAAAAAAAGCTGAATTTCGACTGCCATGGCAGTGAAAAAACTTATGGACCATAGGTTTTGGTTTTTGACATTTGGTCCTTTGGGTCAAAAACCCAAATGGTAACTTAAAAAAAAAAAAAACCTGATTTTTTCGGATGCTATTGAAAAAAAAAAAGGCTAAATTTCGGCTACCATGGCAGTGAACAAACCTATGGACCATAGGTTTTAGTTTTGGACCTTTAGTCCTTTGGGTCAAAAACCCAAACACTAACTTAAAAAAAAATCACATTTTTTCGGCTGCTACTGAAAAAAAAAAAAAGCTGAATTTCGGCTGCTATGGCTGTGAACAAACCTATGGATCATATGTTTTGGTTTTGGACCTTTGGTCCTTTGGGTCAAAAACAGAAATGGTAACTTAAAAAAAACCTGATTTTTTCGGCTGCCAGTGAAAAAAAAAAAAAGGCTAAATTTCGATTGTCATGGCAGTGAACAAACCTATGGACCATAGGTTTTGGTTTTGGACCTTTGGTTCTTTGGGTCAAAAACCCAAACGGTAACCTAAAAAAAAATTTGATTTGTTCGGCTACCAGTGAAAAAAGAAGGGCTGAATTTCGACTGTCATGGCAATGAACAAACCTATAGACCATAGGTTATGGTTTTGGACCTTTGGGTCAAAAACCCAAACGGTAACTAAAAATAAGAAACCTGATTTTTTCACTTGCCAGTGAAAAAAGAAGGCTGAATTTCAGCTGCCATGGCAGTGAACAAAGCTATGGACCATTGGTTTTGGTTTTGGATCTTTGGTCCTTTGGGTCAAAAAGCCGAACGGTAACTAAAAAAAGAAAAAAAAAAGGCTGAATTTCGATTGCCATGGAAGTGAACAAACCTATGGACCATAGGTTTTGGTTTTGGACCTTTGGGTCAAAAACCCAAATGGTAACTTGAAAAAAAAAAAAAAAACCTGATTTTTTTGACCGCCAATGAAAAAAAAAAAGGCAGATTTTTAGCTGCCAGTGAATAAACCTATAGACCATAGGTTTTGCTTTTGGACCTTTGGTTCTTTGGGTCAAAAACCCAAACGGTAACTTAAAAAAAAATTATATATATATATATATAGGGCTGAGTCTCTGGCTCGGTCGAGTAGACTCAAGCCCTGACCCGTGAAGTAGGGGTCAGGCCAGGGTCGGGTTGTACTGATTGTACGGGCCGAGGCAGGGCTCGGGCTGACCCGACCCATTTCCATCCCCACTGCCAAGGCATATTGCCATCTAAGAACATTCTTGCCAACGTTAAAAAAACGATAGGAGACAGATTCCAGATATTTCTCAAATGAAAGGGCTATGTGAGATTGCAAATGACGCTGGTCCCAAAACAGTGGATTGTTTAAATTAGTTTAAACCTTGTGTTTAAGTTTGATTTTTTTTTATTTTTAAGTTTATCCATCGGAGCCTAACTCAAAAAGTGAATAAATTTTAAATTGATTTTAATTTAGCTTAGTTTTTTTATTAGTCACCGAGAGAAATGTTTTAGGTGGTGTTTGGATAAAAAAAGAAAAAGAAAACAAAAAGTTGGTATAAATGTGGCAGGTAACGAAATTTGATTAGAAAAAGTTAGTAAAAATTTAAATTTTTTGGCAAATCAAAACATCTTTATAGTTGCAGAGTAAAAGTACAAAATGTGCAGTTTATTTTACACCACTTTAAGGTTTTTTTTATGAGTTTTTTGTTGTTTTGCTGATAATTTAAAAAACAAATTGAGAGAATAGTGTTAAAAAATTAGTATTTTAGAAAATACTGTTAATGAAATCATGGTTTTAAAATGTCTGCACTAGCCATTTTGGTAGTGTGAGAGATCAAAAAGTCGCCATTTGAAATGGCGACTCTTGACCCAGCCAAAAACTGTCATTTGAAATAGCACTTCTTGACCTAATCAAAAATCGCCCGGCACTTCTTGACCAACCAAAAACCACCATTTGAAATGGTGTTTTCTCATTTCCTTCCAGATGAAATTTGTTTTATTTATATTAACCTGTCTTTCAGTTTTGCTTGAATTATGGAGAAAGTCCAGTTCAAGCCTTCTGATTTGGTTCATGTCAAAATTTTGTTGAAAAAATACAATGTTTTACAGTACTAGAATTTAATAGAATATTTGCTGAAATTCAGAATTATGAATAGAATTTAACGTGTTTAAAATAAAAATTAATCTGGTGAGATTCGGAATGGGAACAAAAAAGAAATTTAAAAAAAAAAACTGATTGAATAAAAAATCAAAAATTTTAACTTTATAATTTGCTAAGGAATTAAAAGTGTGTACATACAATATGTATTGTTATCACTTTATTTGTGTAATTTAATTAGGAAAGTAAAAGTAAAATAATGAGATAGTTAAAATTTAAAATTTGTAAAATAACTTATGAGGTATTTGACGTTTCAAAAAAGTTAAAAAAAAAAATAGTATAAAGATAACACACAGCGAAATTTGTTAGTGAAAGTTAACAACTTTTAGAGTTTTTTTAGAAGATTCAAAGTTTTTTAAAAAAAGCTTGTAGCTCCAAATGGAGGGAAATTAAACAACATAAATAAGCATCACATGAACCAAATCAGAATACTTGTATTGGACTTTGTCCAGAGTTCAAGCAAAACTAAAAGACAGGTGAATATAAATAAAATAAATTTCAACTGAAAGGAAAGGAGAAAACGCCATTTGAAATGACCATTTTTGTTTGGTCAAGAAGTGCCATTTCAAATGGTAGTTTTTGGTTGGGTTAAAAATTGTGATTTCAAATAGCGGTTTTTTGATTTCTCACGCTACCAAAATGGTTGGTGTAGGCATTTTGCAAACCGCGGTATCATATCGTGTTTTTATTAACAGTATTCTCTCAATTTTTATTTAAATTATCAGCAAAACAACAAAAAACTCCTTTTTTATTACATGAAGGGATGTTGAGTTTAATTTACCTTTTTTTATTTCTTATTATTAATCAACTAATATAAGTAAATGTAAGTTGCATAATTCTATTTAATCAAGTAAGTAAATATAGTTATTAGTTAAATAAGTGTTTGGCAATAAAAATATCACCACGTGTGTTCACCACGTCCACCGGAAAGAAGTAGCTTACACCTATAAATAAGAAAGAAGTCAAAAGAAAGGGTCGATGAGGGTTCCCTATCACAATCCCTCTGATACTTAAGTCAGGAATAGTTTAAGAGAATAAGCACTTTGGGGACGTTAGTGAACGTACCTGGATTTTGGTGCTAAGTATTCTTTTTATAATTTAGATGTAAGAATAAAATAATGTCTAATTATTCAGTGATTCATCATTACTCTCCTGCTAAGGTCTTCTTTGCTGGAATTATGAGCTTAGTCAATAAATGCCTATCACATATTATTATATACCCGTCGTATGTCATTAAATGTGCATGAGTCAAGGAGGGGAAATATGCGTGTGATTTGACCTCTAGGGGCTGCACAAATGTCCCATCCCTCTGCGACTTCTAAGGTTGGGGATTAATTAGACATTCCTAGATAGTAATAAATGAACTAAATATGCCATCGAAATGTATTTACGGTAAAGATAGAGCAAATGCAATCATTGGAACAGTGAGACCCATCCATGGCACTTCCCCAACTCGGGATTAGTACCCCGGACCATTTCTATTTCAGAGCCTTGTGCTCGGGAGCTTGTCACGTGTCATTTATATGTTTTGTACCAACATTATGCTCCCACTCAGGTCAGGATAAGTAATATCTGAACAGAGTTAAAGAACGTCAAGGGATGGAACCGATTTTATTTATTAGAGAGCCTTCCGTATTCGTCCCCCCTGCATAGCTCTTCAGGTATCATCTTGTTATTGATTGCTTTTTACCTCAATTATGATGCGTGGAAAACTTTTGAGCGTCCGACGTGCGTAGCTCGGGTTTTTACTCAAAACCCCAAAAGGCGGCCTACTATCTGTCTAAAAATTGTTAATTCGAACGACGGCATTAAATGCATTTTTGCCACCTGTTTTTTATCTTTAAACTTTTTGTATACCTGTTAATACATATATATACATTATCTCCACCACTGCTAGACTTTTTTGAAACTCTTTCTCTCGAACTCCTTTTCTGCGATCTTGTACTCTAGAGTCTACTTTTGTAACATTTTCTTGTTTTCGAGTTTCCATGTGGTGGGTTTCTCAAATTTCTTTCTCCTTTTTGTTTTGTTTTTGTTGGTGAGAATGGGTTGGCCATCGGATGAGATAAGAGCCGAAGGGGGGTTCGAGGCCTTTAAACAGAGATTCAACATCCCTGCTGATGTTGAAATCAGGTTTTGTCGTGAGATAGAGCATGTGATAAGGCTTTTTCCCATTGTTGTCATAACTGAAGGGGGCCTTAGATTCCTAGTTTCCCGTTTCCTTCGTTAAGTCTTTCATAGAATAAACCTCTTCCCTAGGTGCATAACCCACAATTTTTAGAGGATAATAAATGGGATGGAGGAAATAAATTGTAGATATGGACTTCATCTCTCTATTTCTGATCTATATTTTTATTACAACCTTCAAAAAGTTAGAAAGAATGGGAATAAATTGTATCTTAAATCCTAACCCGAAAAAGCCCTCGTTCATTTGCTTCCGAATAACGTTAAAGAGTTTGAGGATGACTGGTGAGTTGTCTTGGGTCAATGGATGTACAGACCCCGGGTAGTTTTAGTATTCCATTAGAATGCATTCCTCACATTAAAGAAGTGTTGGTATTTCTTAGCGAGTCGGATACATATCTGTTTGCACAGTCGGCACCGATCCTCTTTAGCTTCTAGCCCACCTACCGCTCATTTGTCTTCGTGCCGCAAGGTTTTGAGATCAACACAGTGGCGAACACATTGCATAAGCGGTTCAACTGGACGCCAGATAGGAAGTTTAAATTCTACCTTACTTGCCATCCAGCTTCGCCTCCAGCCCCTAACGTTGTCGTTGCCACCGAGCAAGAAGATCTAACAGCTGTAATTGCTCTCCCTATAGTAATCGTAGATCCCCATATCCATAAAATATTGGAGATAGAGAAAGAAGAAGGAGAATTTGAGCCGTCCAAATTTCTGATCCAGTCATGTCTAAGAATTCGAGCTGTCCCAAATTTCTGATCCAGTCATGTTTACAAGACATGATATCAAAAAAGTGGCGAGGAAATAGCGAAGCAAAGAAAAATTGAGGCTACAAAAAACATGCCAGGGAGAGGATAGCCGAGGAAGCCAAGAAAGTTGAGCTCGGGAGGTAAGTGAAAGAGGAAAAACATGGAATAGAATAAGAAAAATAAGGGTCGGAGGCTCTTAGAAAGTCCTCCTAGGCTTAGGAGGATGGTCCCAAGGCCAGAAAGAAACAAAAGGCCGACCAAGGCTTGGACTTGATGATCTTGGATCCTCCTGCTCCACCAAAGTGCCCCCAAGCTCATCAAGCGAGGAGCCGAGGACACCTCGAGCACCTTCTCTTCCTCCTCAACAAAGAGACAAAAGGGTTCTAGGCAGGTTCTCTTGGAAATTGTGCTCCCAAGGAACCCCATCAGGGACTTAACTTCTTTTATCCCCCAGATTATGATTTCGAGCCCGGAGTTTCCTTCCGAACATCCATTTACCATCCAAGCCCTGAACCATCCGGAATACTTTCTGAAGGGAATCATTCCTCCCCGTGATATGCAAAACACGAGAAAAAATAAGTTGGAGGATCTTAACACCACTTTGATGAAGAGCCTGATCTCGGTAAGTTTTCCTTATTCTAACTCTTGTGTCAATGTTTTATTCTTACACTTTTGAAGTTTTTTTTTACCTAATTCATTTGTTTTGTTGCAGTCAACCTTTTACTCCATGGAACTTATCACCAAGAGTGAGGTCTTGCACGACAAAGCCGGTATGGATGATGCCTTCTTTAGGGGAACGAGTTAATGATCTTGAGGAAGAGAAAAAAGAGCTAAAGTAGCATAACGAGGCTGCAAATTCGAAAATTAAGGCTGCCAAGGAAAAGTCAAAGGCCGATGAATGAAAAATGAACGTAGCATTAAAATACCTGGCCTCTACGGATGAAGAGTTGGTAAACAAAATAGACCCACTTGGTAAAGTGTAAACAAAGCTATCCCTTTCCAAGGCTATTCGAGAAAAACTAGTGAAAGGGTTACACGAGTCTCATGCAGAGCTGGCCACCTTAAGAAGTGAATGAGAAATTAAAGCTCGAATTGAGGGCCAACTCTGAAGCTCTGCTATAGAAAATGGAAGAACTAAAAATTTGTGAGTCGAGAGCTACCAAGGATCTGGAGACACAATTCAATGAGTTCGTGACACAAATGGAGGATATAAGGAATGAGTATTTCCTATAAGGCTAGGAGGTAGCAATGCGTAAGTTGAACATAGATTCGACCTCTGAGACATAAAGAAACATATTGTTCCCCAATCCAGAAAATCTAATTCCAAAATTTAGTTTTGATCGTGATCCTTAGACTCTCTCCTTCAAGCATTGGGAGGAGAACAGCCAAAAGAGGGTGAAGTTGAGGTTCAAAGCACTCAAAAGGATCAAAATGTTCCCTCAACTTCCATCCTAGACTCAAGAGATCCCCTGAGAACATTCCTGCTCAGAATCTAGCCGAGCTTATTACAGAGATGAAAAAAAAATCAATCATTTATAAACTTCGTTTTATAGTTTTAAAGCTATTTGGAGTAAAAAGTGTCTTTTTACTTGATAATGGCCATTTGAACATTTTTGCCTATATATACAGTCTCAAGATCAGATTTAAAGGAAGAAGAGGACATGAAAGAAGTGTTTACAAAGAGAAACAAGAAAGTTCATCATTTTATAAAGACAGAGTGACATCCTCTTACACTTGTGCTTCATCTTTCATATTCAACTTGTAAGAGTTTATTTTTTCTTTGATTGAGTGCTAAACTCATTATTGTTATGGTAAGAGAAGGAAACTTATAAGAGTTAGGTGAGCTCTTTTTGTTTTTGGTTCAAGTGTTGGAATCAAAACAAAGGATATTCTTTGAGAGAGACTTTTTGAGTGATTTGGGGATAGAATCATTTAGTGTGAGTGATCTGGGGATAAAATCACTTGGAACTGTTTATGGCACCTTGAGAAGCTAGTTGTAACAAGTTCTTCAAAGAATAGTGGAGAAATCTCAAGAAAGACCTTGAGAGAATAGATGTAGGCAACATTGATACCAAACCACTATAATAGTATTCCCTAAATGGGGAACTATCAAATTACATCCTATTGTCGAAAATTAGTGTCTTAGGGATACTAGACCTTGTAATGATGTTCTTTCATATGAAACGAATCATATCGACATCTTTAATATAGGTTAAAGGCTCGTTCCACCCATTTGGTAAAATAATTGGTACCGACCATCAACTATTTCCTGTTTCTGGAAGTAGTGGGGAGTGGTCCTACTATATTGAGGCCCCATTAAGGAAAGAGCCATGGACTGGTGAAAGGGCTAAGTTCCCGAACAGGTTGGTGAGGGATCGGTCCAAACTTTTGACACTTCTTGCATCTTCATACGTAGGCTTGAGCATCTCTGCTCAACCTTGGCGGTAACCTTAGGTGATCGTTCTGTGAGCCAAGGATCTATGCCCAGTGTGTTCCCCACAAACTCCTTCGTGTATCTCATAAATAAAAATCGTACCTTGTCAGGGAGGACACAAAAAAAGGTAGGGCCCGTGAAAGATTTTTTATAGAGCTTGTGGTCGAGAGAGAGCCAAAAACTTGTGGCTTTTATCCTTAGCTTTCTCGCCTCCAACTTATCCTCGAGAAGCGCACCATCCTTTAAATAAGAAATGATAGGTTCCATCCATGAGGGACCCGACTGAATGCATGCTACCTCCTCAGGTTTAGATACACTAGGTTTTTCGAGTACCTCAATGAAGACTATATCAGTGAGCCTAGTGCCTTGGGAGGAAGCAAGTGTTGCTAGAGTATCGACATGAGTATTATGATCCCTCTCTACTAGTTCGATTCCTATGACGTTGAAATGCTCGAGCTTCTTCTTTGATAGATATAAATGCTTTACATTTCTTTCGTTTCTTGCCATATATTCATCCTTTAGTTGATTTTCCACTAACTAAGAGTCATTCTTGATGAGCACATTTTGGGCAAATAGATGTTGGGCAATGTTAAGTCTAGCCAAAAAAACTTCATACTCGACTTCGTTGTTTATGGCAAGAAAGTTCAGCTTGATTGCATGTTATGCCCCCAATGGAAGTTCAGAAGACTCCAACTCTGGCACCTCTTTTAGATGATGATCCATCTACTTTAATTTTCCAAGAGGGTAGTACATTTTTTAAATCTAGCCCGACTCTCGAATTGAATGCTAGATGCCACACTTCTTCAATTTGCTCGAGGGGATGATAGCCGAATTTTATTACAAAATCTACTACGACTTGTGCCTTTATTACAGTCCTTGGCACGAATCTTATGTCAAAGACTATGAAAGAGAGTGCTCATTTAGCCATCCTTCCAACAATCTTATCTTTCTTCTGCAATTACTCAATGGGTTGACCAGTGATAACTTAAATGGTGTGGGCATAGAAATAATGGGCTAATTGCCGAGATAACATTACTAATGCCAAAGTAAATTTTTCAAGGGGAAGATATCTTGTTTGTCCTGCAGAGTTTACTGGCGTAGTAAATGGGTTTCTATTTACATTTTTCATCTTTCAACAGTACCGCATTGACTGCTTATTCTAAGACCGCCAGATAGAGTTGTAGGACATCCTCAGACTGGGGAATTGTTAAGATTGGGGCTGTAGTCAGATTTTCCTTTAATTTCTTTAGTGCATGATTTGCGTTCTCATCTTAGACCATCTTGTTGGCCCCCTTCAATAACTTGCCAAATGATCAACACTTATCGGATGCTCGGCTAATAAACTTGTTAAGTGCCTCCACTATTCTTGTAAGCTTTTGAACCTTTTTTTTTTCATGCGAGGCGGGAAGATGATTAAGATGGTTTGAATCTGGTCGAGGTCTGCTTCGATCTCATGTCTAGTGACCAAATGACCCAGAAACATACCTGAACTTGCACATTTGGCAGCATTGAACTTTAACCCATGTCTGCCAAAGGTTGAAAAGACACGCTGTGAATGTTAGATATGAGTCTCCGACTCTTTGCTTTTAACCACCATATCGTCGATGTTTACTTCTATTATGCTACCGAGGTCACCCTTAAACATTTTCGTCATGATGCACTGGTACGTTGCCCAACATTATTCAAACCAAAAAGAATGACCTTGTATACCCCTCTTGGGATAACAAATGAAGTCTTCTCCAGATTGAGGCATACATGGGGATCTGATGATAACCCTTGTACGCGTCCAAGAACAACATTCTCGAGCTTCGAACAGTCGAGTTTACTAGTTGGTCAATTTTTGGCAAAGGAAATGGATCCTTAGGATAAGCCTTATTTAGATATGTATAATCAACGCAGATCCTCTATTTCCGATTCTTCTTGACGACTACTATATTGGCTAACTATTCTGAATACGAAACTTCTCTAATTTCATCAGCCTCAAGTAATTTATCGACCTCTTCAATCACCGTTTCGTCATACTGGAATGTGGATCTTCTTACCTTTTGAACTACAAGTCGGGCCACTGGGTAAACATTAAGTTTATGACTAATGACCTCAGGAGAAATACCAGGTATCTCTTGGAGAGTCTAGGCGAAGGTCCCAATATTCTTTAGCAGCATTTCTGTCAACCCCAACTTGTCCTTTACTTCCAAGTTTGTCCCTATCAGAAAAAACTTATCATGCTTAGGTAGGCCAACATGGAATTTTTCTAACTTCTCGACTCTTCGGGATGTTCTCGGGCATATCCATAAATTTCCCTTACTCAGGTAATGGTTTAGATTTCATAGTGGTAATAAAATATCTTCTGGACGCACCCTTATCCCCTCTAATCTCTATCACTTCATCCCCAAACAAAAACTTGAGGACTTGGTTATAAGTAGAGGGGATAGCCTTTAGCATATGAATCCACGACCTTCCATTAATGGCATTATATGATGAGGGTGCATCCACCACTGTGAATTCGACTTCAAACTCCACCAGCCCTACCCGGATAGGAATTGTAACCTTCCCCAGGGGCCAGATAGGGACAAAATTGAACCTTATCAGAGGCCATTTAACTGGATCAAGATCTTCTTCAGTTAAGCCAAGCTTCTTAAACAAACTAAGAAATGTTACTTCCGTTAAGCTTCTCGTGTCCACAAGAATTTGTTTGACATCGGACTCAAACATTTTTAGTGTAACCATCGTTATGTGGTTGTTGAATCTTCAGGTCTTCGTTCTCATCAAATGTAATTTTCTGAGCAAGCCTTCCTCGTGAATGCTTGCTCGGGCTCGTGACCTTTAATACTTCCCCCGCCTGGAAGCCAGCAGCTACACTTCGAGGTCGGTTCTCCATGTGTATGATATGGATGACCACGGGCTGTCCTCGTCCCTCCTTACCCTAGCTCTTGGTGAGTGTTGGTCTTTCTCGTTATAATCTTCTTCGTCAGGTTTCTCCCTACTCCACTTGTGATATTGGTACAAAAAGCATAAATGACACGTGGCAAGCTCCTGAGTACCATGCTCTAACATAAAAGTGGTCATTATAGCTGGTGATGTGCCATGGATGGGTTCGATTGTTCCTATGATTGCATTTACTCTACCTTTACCATAAATACATTTTAGTGGCATATTTAGTTCTTTTATTACTATCTAGCTGCGTCCAGTTAGTCCCCACCCTTGCAAGTGGTAGATGTATAAGACATTTGTGCAGCCCCTAAAGGTCAAATCATACGTATATTTCCTCTATTTGCCTTATGCGCATCTAATGACATGCAACAGGTATTTAACGATACGTGATGAGAATTTATTGAGCAAGCTCACAATTTCAGTAAAGAAGACCTTAGTAGGAGAACAATGATGAATCACAAAATAATTAGACATCGTCTTATTCTTACATCCAAACTATAAAATAGAACACTTAGCACTAAAATTCAAGAACGTTCACTAACGTTCACAAAGTGTTGTCATTTGTTTTTCTCATTCTCTCAAGCTATTCCCGACTTAAGCATTGGAGGGATTGTGGTCAAGACCCTCCTCAGCCCTTTCCTCTGACTTTTTTCTTATTTTCAAGCTTAAGTTATTTTTTTCCGGTGAACGTCGTGGACACACACGGTGATATTTTTATTGTTGACTATGATTTAAAATATAGGATAAATGTTTTGTAAGGATAAGGAAATCAATGTCTATATGACGAGGGAAAAAACTAAACAAGCAAAGAAGCAACCAAACTCCAAGATATTATATTTGATTTATCATCATTGGTAGAAAGGTAGTTCAACGAAATAAGATAAATATACATCCTATTTAAAAAATATTTATGATGTTGAAACGACACACGACACACAGCAATGGTACAATTTATGCAAAATATGTAAAATGGATGTTTATGTAAATAACAACAAAATATATATATAGAATGCAACAACGTTATTTTTTATGTCATTCCAAAGAACCTACGTCATATTTCTAATTGCTTATATTATAAGAAAATTTTATTTAAAACTATTTTTTTAAAATATTGAATACCATAATTTCTTACTTTTTATAGATATAATTTAATAATTGAAGTAATTGACCAACACAACAAAGGTTGTTATAGTTATGATCTGAAGATATGATAACTTCACTCATTGGATGTCTACTAAAACAAAATGTCAGATTTGTTAAAGGTAAGATAAATTAACTACAACATAATTTTTAAAATAAAATTATAGACTATTTTTAATAATATTTTTTGTATTTTATGTAAAATAAAAAATCAACATTTTATCAATAGTTGGTCGTTTGCAAGTATAAAGATTATATATGTTTTATTAAATCGAATAAAATGATTACAAACTATGGTTCAAAAATGTTCTTAATCGTAAAAACACCCAAAAAAAAATCAGAAATTACAACATATCTTAATTAAAGATGACAAAACACTCAACGGCTATAAGAAGAAGAAGAAACAAAAATTACAGAATGATTATGACAACTCAGAAAGATAAAAAAAAAAAGTGAAAAAGGAAATCAAAGTTGAGAATTACTGATAAATGAGTGATTTTCTCAATTCAAATAGCACCATTAGATAGTATGTAGTTTTACATTTACTCTTTTTTTTTCTTCTTCTAATTTTAGTTACTTATTACATTTTTATTTTTCATTCTACTGCTACTTTTAATTTATTTTGTACATGACTTTGTCGTTATCACAAATTTGAAATCCATTATTTCTCCAACATGCTATAATTAAAATCAAATTATTGCTTGCAAACTATGAGTAAATTATAATTCTAATAATTAAGTATATTAATATTATGTCTAAATTTGCCTCTCAAACTGTTAAATGTCAAACAAGTCCTTTGGTGTCATTCTAGTAGTAAACAGGTTTACTAGTTTCATTCTAATGTCATTATAATCAATTAATCTTACAATACCTACAAAAATTGATATGTCAAAATAATTGTAACATAATTATATCGTGAATTGCACAATACTAGTATATATAAACTTTAATACAATTAATGTGACACATATATATTGGGTTGGGATGGAAGAATAGATTCCAAACTCGCCTAGTTAGTTAAGGTGTGGAAGCAAAAACCAATATAAGCTACCCTTTTACTTAGAATGGAGAATATCATTTATGATGGAGATTATAAATTACCATAATAATATGAGTAGAGGGAAAAATAAGAAATTATTGATTTTAGGCACACATAGTAAATAATACATGACATTTTTTTAAAAGTAATTAGGGACAGGGACAAACTTAAGATTTTCACTAAGAGAAGATATCGGGCACTAAACACATAAAAATAGGACAAATGAGGATAATGAGTTATGTCAAGATTAAGAGTAGGAGATATACAATGTTGTTTTTAGATAGAAATAAAATTACTCTCAAATATTAAATCGATTAATATACTTTTCACAGTTTAACAGTTAACTGATTCTTTTAACAGTACCTGAGATTTATTAAAAATATCTCTCGTTACTAAAAAAAAATATATATATATATATATTATTAAGTTTTTAATATTTATATAATTTATTTATACGTTATATTTCTTGATACTATGCACAAAAAATATTTAATAATATAGTAGGAGATATCAATTGATATCACAAAAAAACTTAAATTTTATTCTTGTAAGCTCTATTTATGTTGAAAATTTTGAGTTAATCTTAATTCTAAGGCCAAAAATACCTTAATTTCGAATTAATTTAATTTTTTAATAAGACTAAAATACCAAAAATATTTTGACAATTTTAAATTCAAAATCAAGGGTTCACTTGCCCCTTTTAACTCACGTAGCTTCGCCCATAACTGGGGAGTTTGAACATTGTCCATGTGTGGCACATGTTAAGATCTCAACCAACTTGGATTGAGCTCCACTCATGTTTTCAAAAAATAAAACTACATATTTTTCGCAACAAAAATTATACCTAAAAATGAAAAGTAAGGTAAGTGGCACAAGACGAACTTGGAAGAAAATCTCAGTAGAAATTAAAGAAGAGATACAAAAAAACATGTGGCAGTCGCGAAAGAACTCATTGGTTATGGAATTTTAAAAGGCCTTAAAATCATTTAAAAAGAAATTTAAAAAAAATCAAGAGGGAAAAAAAATAATTAATCACCTCCTCATCAAGTGCAAGAATGGGAGAGTACTAGAGTCAAAATAACCTCTTCAGATTGCCTATAAAAAGAGCTTGATAGCAAAAAATAAAGGACCACCTAAAAACACCAAACACTGGTGTATTTTATCTTCTTTTTTTTTTTTTTTTATGGTAGTTCTAACTTAGCTTTTTCTTTGCTATTCTTATTACTTGTAAAATATATAGTACCACTCAGTAAATTTTTGTATGGAGATTAATAAACCTGGTCTATTCAACTTCAATTTATGTTTGATGTCCGTTCACTTATTGGAAACTACTAAACTTAATTTATTCTACTCATTTGAAAATTAATAAATCTAGTTTATTCTACTTTAGTAAGCATCGATCTTGGTCTACTAATTAAAGATTAATAAACTTGGTTTACTATACTTTATTCCTTCTGTTCGATATCTAATCAAATAATGAAATACGACATCTAAATTACACAACACAATCTCATTGATTTATTATATCAAGCAAATAAAGTTCTCATAATTGTTGCATCGAGTAATGAAAAATTCATTCTTTGTAATATGAAGGTAACAATTTTTCAGCACGCTTAGTAAGACATCTAAATTAACTTGAATACTATTAACGGCATGCACTAGATGGTAAGGTTCTCCAGTGATAAACAGGGAACAAACCTATCATGCCTTAGGTTCAATGAATTTATTCTATGTAATCACCCTTACATTTGTTACATATTATTTATTTACAATATACTTAATGATGGTTTAGCAGGATGGTTTATGTAATTGATGTGATTATATGATGCATATAGTGTCTCCATTACTCAATTTTGACTCAAGGGTATTTTGAAAATTTTGTATTGTGACGTTTGAATCTTGTTTGAATAATCTGTCGTGCACTATGATAGAGATAGAAAATGAAATGGTCGGGGCAAGATAAAGCTAAAAATTTTGAAAATATTTGATAAAACCTATCTAAAAAATTGGTAAGCCTATATAAACAAGTTGAAATTGGATAAATGATAAATTTTAAAAAAAAAACAATGAAGTTTGATAAATGATAAATAGAGCGATTAAAAAATAAATGATAAAAAATATCTATTTACAAAATGAAAGGCTTATATAAAAAAAAAAATGATGAAGTTGGATAAATGATAAAAAAATGAAATTGGATAAAAAAAAGATTAAGAAAATTAAGAATTTTTCAAGATTTTAATTAATTATGTGGAAATTCTCGAATAAATGTGTTGAAACTTGAAGATGAGAGAAGTTGATTATAGGTGTGGACAAGTGAGAATAAATTAGGATAATGAGGATATATGTGTATAATTAATTCATTTTTTAAAAGTTGGGGCAATTACCTCTATTCTGCCATACCTATCTTACCCTTGGTGGTGCAGACATCTAGTCAACTTTCCTTCTCATGAGTTTTTCCTCCAACTTATTTGTTGCCAGCTACCTACCACTTTAGCCACCCCCACCTAGTTGTCAACCATCCCTACGACCACTGTCCGCCATCGCATTAACCTCTCTACCTAGCCCTTATAGCTTGGACAGTTGTTAATGTGTGGTTGTAAGAAATTACATATATATTTGTATAGTTGAAATGGGTTATCCGAGTTCCCTTTTTTCTTTTCTTTTGATGCTTTTTCTTTTCTATCTTTTTGGTTTTCAAAGTGTTGAGGGATGGGTATAGAGTAAGTAATTGACTTATTACAATTGAAAAATCAAAGGGAGTGATTTGGAGATTGAACAGTGGGTGTAGGTGTGGTTGGTTACTCCTCCTTCCAACTTTCAATTCAAGTATTATCATATTATTTTCATTCTACATGGACCATCTAAAAACATCTCATCTTGTGTCATATGCCACACACGAGTCAAAATCTATCTCAAATCATTATTCTTTCAGTTCATTTCATCAATGTCAAGTTCTACAATTATAACTAGTTGCTTTGAAATCCATGTGATAAAGCCAAATGTTAATGTTTTGAAAACACTTTGAAAATATGTTAAAATAATCAAAAGAATTCTCTAGCATGCGCATGTGAGATAATATCTAGTGTACACAGAAAGTCGACCTAGCAAATGTGTGTAGTGAATCTGAAGATGGCGCGTATGAGAGACATGGAGTAAAGTCATACGGATAAGAAATAAGATCTCATGCTCAATGGAAAGTCCTGCGCACGTGAGACAAAGTCTCATGCTCATGAGAGTCAATCTAAAAGAGTTGTGCACAAAAGAGCTGTGCGCACAAGGACTCCTTTCTCGTGCGCACGATAGACCTCTACATATTTATTATATACAACACACTATTGTAATAATTCATAACTCAATGCATAATAATGTAAACGAAAACACTAGTTATTACACATAGCTTAAATATTAACAAATTTCATAAGAATAAAATAAATTAGTAAACTATTATTTTTTTCAATTTAATTATTTTGCACATTTTTTAATTTAACTATTTAATTATTACCTTACAATAAATGGCCAATTTGATAAAAATTTTGAAATTACAAAAATAAAGTAATAAAAATATTAATGGAAAAAAAAACCTTAAAAAACTAACTCATGATTTTTTTTTTTTAAATATCATGAATAGATATTAACAAATGAACCTAGGAATAAAATTTAAGAATTTAACCTGTATTGAAAATACATAAACTGAATACCTATTTATAGTGGAATTAGGATGCTAGTATACTAGGGATAATATATAGCCAATTTTAAATATTTTTCAATTATTAATTTTAGTTAATTATTTGATGTGAAGCAATTTAAAAAAATGTGACTATCAATATTTTAATTTATTTTTAAATAAGTTTAATAAAAATTAACAAATATATTTTGATTGCACGTTTTTAAAATCTACAAACGTAAACAGAAAAACAATGAACATGAATATAAACATTACCAAACGGGATTGAAGTGTCCCAGTATTGCATATATTAATTCTAAATAGAAGTATGCACATACAATATGTGTGATTTTTTTTTCAAATTTTATTTTAACTAAAATAATAATTGTAAAAAAATTCGTTTGTGTAACTTAATTAGAGGTATAAAAATAAAATAATGTAATAATAAAAAATTTAAAATTTGTAGAATGACTTAATTATGGGTAGTTTTAGAAGTTATTTGAGTTAATATTTGAATTTGATGGAAGGTTGAAGAATATTTTAGAAAACTAAAAAAATTCACCTAAATTAAAGTTTCATTAATTTTTTGGTTTTACCAATATTTCATTTATAATATACTAGAAGTGTGTACACACAAAAATACGTATAATTATCATTTCATTTGTATAATTTAATTAGCGGCATAAGGATAAAATAATGTGGTGTTAAAATTTTAAATTTGTAAAATGAATTAAGTAAGGATGGTTTTAGAAGTTATTTAATTTAAAATTTGAACTTAATGGTAGCTTGAAGGGTGGCTTAGGAAATTAAAAAGTTCATCAAAACTAAAGTTTCATTAATATTTTGTCTTTGTTTTGGGAGTAACGGGATTTTTGCTTTCCATTACATTAGTTTGGAAGAGGAAGTAATAACTAATAGTAAGGATTACTCCCTTATGGGCGGAAATTGTTAATAGTGGGAGATGTGAGGAACAAGGAGTAATAATAAAATTATACTGTTTTCTTATTATCCTATAAGACAATATTTTACATTCTTATAAAATCCTAGGCAACAAATTTCTATAAATATTTATTTAATCAAACTAGAATTATTAAATTATTTTATCAAAATAATATTTAATAAATAATATTTTATATTAAAATGTTTTATTAAAGAAAACTTATTTCTCACAAATAATAATTTACTGGATTATGTATTGCATTAATATAATTTACTAAAATTAATAATTTACTTAAATAAACTAATATTATTAGTTATTTTATTAAATTAGTTTATGAAAATAAAAATAAATTTTAACAGATAATATTTTATTATTAAAATTAATTATTGTTAAAAAATTCATATATGATAAAAATATTTTTTGTAATTAATATTTTATCTAAAATTATATGTTTTAACAATACATATTTTGTTAAAATTAATTATTGTCACAATAATAATTATCGTGTTGACATTATCATATTTTACTAAAATTAATTATTAACTTTTAATCCTTAATGAGCGTACAAAACAAAATTAACTATTCACATTTTCAAATTTTTTAGCATTTCAAATGAAATATAAGTAACCTTTCACATTTTTAAAACTTTAATATTGTAAATATAATATAACTATTAATGTTTAATATTTATTTGTTTTTAATTTAACCTAAATATTATAAACTTATTATCTCTTTAATTATTATTAGCGATTACTCTATAAAATTTCACCCGAAAATTTTTACTCGGTACCAAACATCCCTTGTTTCCTTTATGTTTGTAGTGAAAATTTGCCCACTTGAAGACTCAAGTCTTTGCCAAAGCCGCGAACTGTCTCGCTCTCTCGCACGCCCGCGGTTTCTGCGTCTTCATCTTTGAGCTTAAGCAATAACAATAATACAGTAGTAATGGCGTCCGCGGGAGGGAATACAACAGGAGGAGGAGTGGAATGGCACCAGAGACCTCCGAACCCAAAGAACCCAGTCGTATTCTTTGACATAACCATTGGCACTATTCCCGCTGGTCGCATCAAGATGGAGCTCTTCGCCGATATTGCCCCTAAAACCGCTGAAAATTTCAGGTTACTCTCCTCCCCCACCTTCTCTGTCTATCTATCTAGTCTAGTCTACAATAATAATACTAGTAGCTCTGGGAATCCGATGTTTCTTTGCGTATTTTCAATTTCGCACCCACATGTAGTCAGCAAATTTGAATGGCGGTTATTGGAGAGTATTGATATGTCTTATACGGAGTAATGATGAAATTAGAATCTATTATTTTTGTAAAATTACGTGGTTGGGTTATTATTTGAGGAGGTTTAATGGAGTTTCTGGGTTCATAATAGTAATAGGTTTAATTTATGAGCTTATGTGTGGATGTTTTGGATCTGCGTAAAATTTATGTGCATCGTTTGGAGTTAATTTTGGCTGCACATGTTGGTGACTGCCTTGAAACCCTAATGGGACCAAAAGGAAAAGATGTAGGTAAATGGTGGATAATCTTCCTAAGTTGGGAAAAATGCTTTGCAAACAGGATAATTATTTGATTTTATAATGACATTGTAATCACATTTGAAGAAGGGAAACGTATCGATGGCTGTTTATTTTGATTTGAATGTCTTATGATTTTGGTTTATAGCATTGCCCTTAATTGAGGGTGTCTTCATCTCGTGCAGTCGTTCCTGGATGAAGATGAGAGAAAATGATAACTAGGGGCTATAGTCAGTGTAACAGTAACGGTCACAATGACGGAAATGCAAGTGAAATGGGGTGTAATGGGATTGGAGGGACCCATTACGTAACGGGAATGACTGATTTTTAAAATTACTAAATCCCGCCTATGTAGGGTCTTGGGGAGGCGCAATGTATGTTGTCTTACCCTAGTAACTAGAGGCTATTTTTGAGTATTGAACCCATGGCCCTCATGTTGCAAAGGAAAAGGCTTGTGCTATGGCCCACCCTCAACTATGTAATATGAAAGCATAAACCATAAAGTAGTTAGCTTTGACAATGTACTAGCACATACAAACTTAAAATTCACTTGTATTAATAGGATTATATATGTACAGACAATTTTTTCTCTTTTTCTAGGTATTTTTAACAAGGATTCTCTTTTGCTCTGGCTCGGCAATTCACTCACTCAGTTTTCCTGCTAGATTGAATACCTATTTGCTTTACCTGATTTCGACACTACCACCTGTGAAGAAAGCCATTCATGTCCATTCATGTGTATTTTCTCCCTTTCGGTACCATTTGCCCATGTGTTTATCAGTTTAATAACAAATTACTGCACATTTACGTCTAAGGTGCCAACATATCTTTGCTAATGCCATAATTGGTTTACCTATTAGACTAGCATCTGTAAATTATCATGGTT
>QLOD02000009.1:18845170-18858252 GCA_003260245.2 Sideroxylon spinosum
GAGGAAGAGAAAGGAGAGGAGGAGGTGGGGGAGTATTAGGGGAGGGACTGATTTGTCCATGGCTAAGATAGCCGCGGAGTTAGCTCAGCTAGTGAGATGTGGTTTATTTTGGGATGGTTTGGTGTGATTGTGTGCATGAGATATATATAGACTAAA
The DNA here is from genome assembly GCA_003260245.2 of Sideroxylon spinosum. NCBI lineage: Eukaryota > Viridiplantae > Streptophyta > Magnoliopsida > Ericales > Sapotaceae > Sideroxylon > Sideroxylon spinosum. The sequence continues at coordinate 18,845,327 of QLOD02000009.1, forward strand.
GAAGGGGCGAAGTATATATATATATATATATTTAGTGGGCCATGAGCAGAATGGTAGACTATGCTACGCATGACATGTTTGTTTTTGGGAGTAGATGACTGAATAATGTTATAAGATAATATGCGAGATTTGATATAACATAAAATTAATTTTTTATATGGGATTAATTTTTTAATATTTAGTAAATAAGACATAAAATAAGATAAAAGTTATGATTTGATAAGTAATCATGTGATAAAAAATAATTTTAAATTTTTAGATTTTAATAGAAAATAAATCCAAAAATAAGATATAAATAATACTACATCGAAGGACTGCACATCTGTCATTTTATCAGATTGCTCATTCAATGGAGTAAGACCCTGTTTGACCAATATTAACAAATTAAAACTTATCAAAAATTACAAAAAATTCGTATTTTATTTCAATCATATTTTATTACTTATCATATTTATGTTAAATCTTTATATTTTCACAATATTTTTTTTGTTAACATTTTTTTTTTATCCAAAAACTCTCAAGTAATTTGCCATTTCAAATGGCACAGCAAACGCTACTTTAGTGGGCCCATGTAATGCACATCCTTCTCGACCTTTTTACACTAGAAAACAAACGTAGCCTCAGTGGCTAATTTGAGAGTTCCAAAAGTCTGTAATGAACTATTATGATTAGATCAAAACAGATGTCGAGGAATAATATTTATTAATTCAATCAAATTTGTTTGATCAAATCATAATCAACTATGCACGCACTTCAACTGCAGCTCCTGAAATCCCTAATTTGAGTGCTGTTACATTTCATATAATTTTAGATTAAATTATATTAATTTTCTTTTAATATTTAAATTATTATACTTATATGGTTTAATATTTAAAATTATATTTATCTCTTTTATTTTAAAATATTATTAATATTGACTCCTTTCATTAAAACTTAATAAAAAATATCAAATTAATTAAAAATTTAACTGCTTTTTATATTTTACTCCTCTTTATTTCACTTTTTTTTTTTTTGTGGGTTTCTTACTAAATTTTTATGATTTTTGTAAAAAGCAAAAAAATTTAACGAAAATGTGAAAGGAATAGGAATAGGATTAGGAAAATACCTAAATTTTTTTATTACTTTAATAATTGATTTTAATTTTTAATATTTGATTCAACAGAAAGAATCAATGTTACTAATATTTTAAAATAAAAATTAAGTATAGTTTTTAAATATTAACGGATGCCCTATATATGTGTGTATATATATATATTTTTCCTTCACTGCTATTTGTGTTCATATATAACCTTCCATGTTTGGACTTGGGTTGCTGCTGGCTAGGCTCTTTTTTTTTTTTTTTTTCATTTCTTCTTTTTCGTTTTTCACTTTTCCTGCATCTACTCGCCTCAGCTCCTCTCCTCTTGTTTCTTTTGTGTCTTACATGTCTCGAATCAACACTCTAAGAGGTGGTTTAAAAGTTATAAAAATTGAGATAAATTTTGATTTGAGTTATTTTTTTACATTTAGAGTATAAACCATCAAGCATAAACTACAAAAAATAAAAAAAATAAATAGTTTCGTTCGAACGGATTTGAGTAAATATTTTTTGACTTTTATGTCAAAAGTTTTTGAAATTTATAAAAATACGATTAAGATTTCTATAGATTTGTTAAGATCGTAGAAATATATAAAATTTTAGAGATTTATAGAAATTCACGTAATTCGACGTCGATGAAAATTTTTTTTGTAAGAAATTATAAAGAATTATAGAATTTTTCAGAAATCCAAATGCAACTATGTCTTACGAACGCAAAGACACTATAGATACAATAAAATTAGATAGTCCCGATAAAACCAAGCTCAAATCATAAATAAATGCCTAATGAGTAAGCTAAAATAATATAAAAATATATAATATTGCATGCTAATCAACAATAAATAAATAAAATTCATAAACTTACTTCACATATATATATATATACACATACACTACAATGGATCCCCCGGGGATCCCTAAAATTTTGAAAAACTCTTTAAGTATAGTTTAACAAAATTTTAATACTCTTAAAAGTTAGTGTAAATTTTTTCAAAACCCTTAATAATCTTTTTTTTATTCGTAATTTTTCAATCTCACGTTCAAAAATCAAATTCTAGATACATCATGGTATATACACACACATTCAAGACTAAAAAAATAACTTAAAAGTTGAATTTAATGGCATATGTAGTCGCACAGTGGTCACAGACATGTGCTTGGCTCCCCCACTTTAAACATCCCAGCAGATCAACTTTCCTGTACAACTACTACATGGAATAAAAATGGTGCACGGCACAAAGTGATCATTGTGGGGATGGAGCCTCATCTTTCTTGTTTTTTCTCCAATTCCTTAAAATTTCTTTTCTACCTATGTACATCTGTCCCCCTCCTTGTTTCTTCAAGATTTATTGAAAAAAATAAATACCAAATTAATAACGGTAGCTATCTAATTAGTTGTGGGGAATTTATGGGACGTAGGATTGTGATACAATTTGAATATAATTAACATTTTTATTATAAATAAATGATCTAAGGTGACACTTGCACAAGTCAATTAAAGAATGATGATTAGACTACAAGAAAATGGGAAACTAGTTTCGACAGCTATTTCACCATCATTTCTAGGTTTGTTCAACTTCAAATGGGAAGAAGAGTTAATGATTAATTAGATAGCTTGATTATTTTAATTAAAAAAAGGTTTGGCAGGATATAATTATTTAGATAACTCGATTTTTTAATTAAAAAAAAAAGTTTGGCAGGATATAATTATTTGAGAACCAAAAACGGAGTTAAAGAATTTTTCATATTCTGGATTATCAAATAGAGATGATTGTTGTACACCTCAAACTATATATAAATTAGGTATTAAACTGACTTATAAACAGTTGGGTTAAAATATTATATGTATTATAAGTGCTAAAAAAATTTGAGAGAAAATCTTGCTCAAATTACGACCCACTAGAGTTCAAGCATGGCTTAGTCCTTGGTGACAAGGTTACGGAATAGACTTTTTCATTATATTCAAATAAACCTTCAACTTACTTACACTTAGGCTGTGTTTGATTGTGGGATTAAAAAAGAAGGATTGGACTATTAGTCTAGTGAGGCCCAACATCATTTGTTTGGGTTTGTAAAATAACTTGGGACAAGAAGTCCATTTTGGATGGTATATCCCATGTTTTGGGGGATCAGTAATATCATAGCAGATGTGGTATTACTCATATCCCATTTCTGGATTTGTTTTCCGTCAAAATTTAAACGTTCAGAATTAATTCTTATCACATCTTATGTCAAATCATATTTTTTATCCCACTTTATATCTCACAAATTAAACACTACAAAAAAATCCCACATACAAAATTAATCCCATGTTCTATTCAATCCTATATATTATCCTATGGTATTACTTATACCCCATCATCCAATCCCACTCAACAAACATACCATTAGTATTTTACATTTTATTATTAACCACACTTTAAATCTTGTATTTCAAATCGTTACATTTTTTGTATATATACTAGAGATCGTTTGTATCTAAAGACACGGTTGACAAAATCCTCTTCTCGCGCTACGTAGACAATGGTCACATCAAATGACTTTCCTTATAATATAAATATTTACAATAATTTTCACTTTATCTATTTTGTTGATTATCGCTAAAAATTTGTAACAAAAAGATATCACAAAATTGATACAAAAATATTTTTTATTAATAAATTTAATAAAACAAAATAAAGTAAGACAATTAAAATATATATATATACATAATAAAATGAAATAAAATTAATTGCAAAGTAGAAGAGTGTGTAATGTCCTCAAAACCTTTTTATTAGCTACCACTGTTAAGCGGAAAGGGTGTCGGTGATCACATAAAACATATAAATAATCTGTTCTCTCAACTAATCAGATACCTATAACTCAAACTCAAATCTTGGGTTTGTTCAATTACACATCCATCAGATGTTAAATTATATTATATATGCAGGAATGATTGCCAGTTATAGCACATTGCACTTTCTCCTAAGCAAGATAGTGACTGATCAGTGCAATACGGTAGGCGTAAGGAGACAAATAATGGTGGGCAATTTAGGTGTATTTCATTGGCCAGAAAATTTATGTGGATGGTTTTTAATTCATAGGAAGATCTTGATGTGATTAGGAGAGAGAAAAAAAATAAAAGACTATGGAGATTTTTTTTGGGTAATTAAAGACAATGGAGATTCGATTTATATGAATGTGTTTATAAATATCATGTTTGAATAATGGGGGATTTTTGTTTTGTTGCTCCCAGTTCATAGCGAGATGCATTCAAACTAGACAATTAAGACCTCCAGTAGTGCAGTCAAGCTCATCTCTGATGCACCTAGCTATTGTCAATGGGACAACTATCATACTAGTACTACCACCTCCACTCTGATTATATATGTTTTGACCTCCCCTCTGATTATATATATTGGTTGTTATTGCATTGCTACAAAAATATATAAATATTATTATTTTTAAGTGTCATATTTTAATTTCTATCTCAATTACAAAAGCATAATTGATTCATGTGAGATTGTAATTTATCTCTCTTCAATCATAGTTTACAACCGTGATCGAAAACTTGTAACAATCACACACTAAAAGAGCGATCTTTTATGATAAAAATTGAGATGAAAATAAATCTAGTGTGATATTTTATAAATTTTGATCTTACTTTCTTTGGAAAATCGTAATCAAATATAGACAAATGTTTGGTGCCTTGTCATTATAACAACCTATATATTTGATATTTGTTCATTTTTGTTGAGAGTCAAACTCGTAATAAAAATAATAGCCCGGTACACGAAACCTTCACTTATGTAGGGTTTTGGGGAAGGGTCGGGTTACATTGGGTCTATTGCACGCAGTCGTACCCAACATTACATGAGGCTGTTTCCACGACTCGAACCCATAAGAATCGAACTCCTATTATTTCTCTGAAAGTTGTTGATCCTTAGTCCAAGATATCATTTATATATACGTTTTTAGATATAATATATATAAATAAAATTTTATCATTTTGGAAAGTAATAAAATTATATTATTTTAATTTAATTATTTTAAGTTTTTACAATAATTTATTATCACTTTGCCAATCAATTAGCAGCTAAAAGTTACACTTTTCCAGATCAGTTAGTCGAGAAAATTGATAAAATTTTTTTTATCTTTATTTAATTATTTTAACTTTTTCTAATAATTTGAAATCATAACTAATATATATAACCATACAAATACTTAATAAATAATTTGTGAATATATATCATATTTAATTAAAAATAATATTAAATATTTTTCCTATTTTCCTTTAATCTTTGTTATAACATATATTTAACCACGACTCGCTATTTATAATACTAGGGGTACTCATGCCTAAAGACATAGCTGACGTTGGAGGTACCCCTCTCTCTGCCATAACCCCTCTCCCCATCTTCGTCAGTTGGGACAAATGTCCCATCAGTGTGAGCTAAATTATAATACAGATATTTTTCTTCATTATGTATTATATTTTTAAAAGTAATTTCGCCGCATTTAGTTTTAGTTTTAGAAAATTATTATTCAAAACAAAATTTTTGAAAGCTATTTTAAGAATGATTTGTAATATAAGAAATATTTTCAATGATTATATTAAAAAATTAATTATAAAAATACAAAAAAAGTTTTTTTTACTATTTTATTTCCAAATTTTTATCGGTTCTAATAAAATATAAAATAATGTCAATTTTAATATGATTAATATTAAAGATACACGTAACATTTATTAGATATTAAATATTCAATATTTACCTAATTATAAGTCATTACAATTATAAAGTCTATTCCTATATATTCACTGAAAAAAATTAATAATTATACATTTAGCATTATTTTAATTTGATTCAGTAAATTTAGTTTTAGCATTAATTTAAAAATATTTTTGTTTATTAATCTATGAATATAGTTTTATAACATATTAAATTAATTAAAATTAATGAATAAATGTTGCAATAAAATTTATAAAATCTAATATAAATCATATGAAGTAAAAATAAAGTTGTTTGAGAGATATTGGGAAAGAAATAATAATATTGTCTCTCATTCTTTTATTTCATTTTTTTAAAGATATAATTTTCCTTATTATTTGAACTCAGTTTTTTCTAGAGATATTTACACTGATTCTTTTATGTCGGTTTTTTTTATAGAGATTGTTTCTACTGATCTTTTATCTGGTTTTAAATAAAATTATAGTTTTAATAAAACTGAAATAGAAAGTATTAAAAGTAACTTTTTATCTCAGTTTTTTAATTAGATTAAAATAAAAAGTGTACTTCATAAATATTTATCATGTTTTTTTCTAAAACCGTGATTTTTATAAATTTTTCTGTGTGATCTTTATAAATTATTTTATTACTATATAGTGTTGACCAAATCTATCTTGATCTTGGGGGATCGAAATGTAATCCATGACTATTATATATATATATATAGATAAATTAATAACTCATGAATAATATTCTTATACTAGTGAATAACTCGTGCCTATGACACTACTCAACGAAAATTAGTCTTACCAATTTAAATTTAAAATTCGAATTAAGGAAAAAAATCATTCTCCCAAAACTAATTTTATTCAAATATTTGCCACAAAAAAAAAAGTAAAATGATGAACATAGAGAGTGTCACATAGGAATTGATAATAAATTTTTAATTGGTTTTATAAAAATAAGTCAAATAAAAAATATTATTTATTAATCATATGTGCTTTATAAAATAAAACAAATATAGTAAATGTGATTAATTAAATTTAGAATTAGAATTTAGAAAAATAGCTCATTTTGAGCTTAATTAATATTTGATATTTCTTGTACTTTTAAATAATTAAAAAATTAAGAGTTGTTGTTATAAAAAAATAAACTAATTATTATTTAGCTTTTTAACTTGTATTTTCTAATTCAACTCTATTTTTACCTGTATTTTTAATTTAATTACTAATGTAATTAAAATATATGAATTTAATAGCTATATTAATTTTTAAGCAAGTGTGTCTCCTTTTGGAACCCATGAGTAAGTGAATTTCTTTTTAGATCTCAAAAAATTTGGTCCTCTTTTTCAGAACCTATGAGTTTTAAAATCATATTCTATAATTTTAATACTTTTGTAGATAAACGAAAAGATGAAATTGTTGTGCTTTAGCGATGTTGGATAAAGAAATAAATGTTTAAAAAATATGTAAAAGATTTAAGTCATTTATTGAAAAAAAAAAAAAACTCAATCTCAACTTTTGAATCTAAGTTTGTAAGCGGGAAATTTTAAAAGGCCATATTATTTTATTATATAAATAGTCAATCTTACCAATTTAATTTTGAAATTGTAATTTAATAAAAATAATACTCTCCCCAATACTAACTATGTTCAAATTCTTGTAAAAAAAAAAAAAAAAAATACAATTATGAATATAAAGAATGCCACACCGAATTTAATAATAAAATTTTAATTTATTCTATAAAAATAACTTAAATAAAAAATATTATTTTTAATCAGATGCTTTATAAAATGAAACAAATATAGTAAATGTGGCTAATTTAAATTTAAAATTCAAATTTAGAAAGCTAACTGCTCCATGCTTCATTAATATTCGATATTGTTTTGTACTTTCAAATTTTAACTAAGAGTTATTGTTATAAGAAAAATAACATAATTATTATTTAAGCTTTTTATTATTTATTTTTTTTAGTTTAACTTTATTTTTTATCAGTATTTTTAATTTAATTACTATTATAATTGAAATATATAACTTTTACAATTATATTAAATTTTAAGTAAGTAGATCCTATTTTAGAACCCGCGAGTGAATAAATTTCTTGTAAGAATTTTAAAAAGTGGGTCTTTTTTAAAAAATATGAGATTTTTTACATTTATTATTTATTAAAATCATGTGCCGCAATTTTATTGATTTTATAGGCAAAAGAAAAAGTGAAATTGTTATATTTTAGCGATGTGGAACCAAGAAAAATTATGAATGTAAAAGATTTCAGCAATCTGTTGAATAACAAAATTTAATTTCAATCATTAGATCTTAGTTTTTGAGATGAATATTTTCAATAAACGTCATACTTTATTATATCGATATTTCATTTTTGATTTAATAATAACTATGTTTTTTTATATTTTTTCTTTTGATTTTTTGTTTCACAATTTTTTTTTTAAATCCCTGGAAAACAACATCATTTTTCTTCCATTCCTAACTTTGACATTTTTCTGTCTCCTATTCTACATTATACCATCCTTAACTTAAATTTTAAACAAACATGAGGCTTCCCATCGCACAAAATAATAATTATTATTATATTTTATTACTTATAAAATTTAATACATTATATATATTATGTCTATTGATTTAGTTGACACAAATATTCAATAACGTAGTAGCCTAATCCCCTTAATTTCATAAAGTAGGCTTTGGCTCCATCTTTGTAAGCTATTTTTTCATCATATTTAAAAATTTTAAATTAATTATATAATAAATCTAATATACAATATAAAGATATCTTGCCTTTCCATCTTCAAAATAAACGGAGTTGACCCCCTGCCACTTCCTAGGTAGATTTATACTCACCTTTGTACATGTTTAAGTAATTATATTTATTACCTCTTAATATTAAAAATTATATCTACCTTCGTCATTTTAAAATACTATTAGTATTAAATATTTTCTCTTAAATTAGTCATTAAAAATTAAAAAATATTAAAATAATCAAAATTTAATTTTTTTTATTTATTCATCTCTCCCTATTATTTTTGTTAACTTTCTTTACGAAAATATTCAGTAGTTAATTCTTTATACTTTAGCCCTCACTTATGAGATTACTGGAAAAAAAAATGATTATGACATTAAATCTATATAATAAAACACATCTTTTGATGTGACATTTGTCCCGGTCATAGTCACGTCATCAATATCTTTTTCAATTTTTAAAATTTAAAATTCAAATAAATATCTATTTGATGTGGAGTAATACTTGATGAGACTTTTATCCCATATGGCAAACAGAGACAAAGAGACAGAGAGAAACGCTGGGAATGGACTGTGGGGGAGTGTTTTCATTTGTGTGTGTAAAAATTTTGAAATTTTAAAATGTTAAAAATATTATTCTGAAATGATGGTTAAATGTTTGTAATTGATTTATAAAAGTGATACATGGTAAAATTTTAATTGAATTTTGGTACAAATATTAGTCTTTTGGTAGATTCTTTAAAAAAATGGATTGATATTTGTATAAAAAATGTGGAAATTTTTGAATTTTTTGGGATTTTTTGAGCTTCAAAAAAGTCCATTTTTTACCTGTCAAATTAATATTTTTGTACATTTTTTAGAGTTTTTTTTTACTTATAATTTCAATTTTAATGTGTTTAATATTCAAATTAAAATATATACACTTTCATATTCTTTGAATTTGGGATATTTTTAATCGTTGAATTTGCTCAACTACCGAGATTATTTATCTTCTTAATTTATTTATTTTTATTTGGGGTTATTTTAATTTCCACCGAATTTTGGTAAATTTTTTAAAAAGTATAATTGATATTTGTACCAAAACGTTTTATAAAATCCCAAAAGTTTTCAAATTCTCAACTATAATTTTGTTATGTTCCAATGAATTTTGTAAAATTTTTTAAAAGTTAGCATGATATTTGTACTAAAAAAGTGAAAACTTTTAAAGCTTTTTTTTTTGAATTTTTTGAGTTTTTTTTTTTTTTTAGCTTTAAAAACTCTCTTTTACACCAAATTATATTGTTGTACCATTTGAGATTTTTTTTTTTACTTACAATTTTAATTTTAATGTGTTTAATATTGAAATTTTAAAACTTTTGAATTTGAGTTATTTTTAATTTTTAAATCTACTCAATGGTCGAAATTATTGTTATTCTTCTGTCCATTTTAGTTGTTTTTCTGTCACTACATTGATATCTTTTAAATAGTGATTTTTACTTTTATAAGTTACTTTTATAGTTTTTTCATGTAGGTTTACTTTATAAATTTAAATTTAAGTTATTTACACAACAAATTATATTTATTTACCTTTAGGCACATGTAATTTCTAGTATATTAATAATGCTTAAGGTATAAAGAATTTTTAAACCGTTCAAACACTTCGAATTTACTTTCTATTCGATTTCTTAAAAACTCATGAATTTGAGATTTGATCGTTACAAAATATAATAAAATAAAGTTTAAATATAATTTGTAACTTAGTTAATTTTTATTTAATTTGATAAATATAAATTTATGTAAAATAATAAAGTTTGGACTCAGTTAAATATTATTTGGGATTGGTTCAGAACTTTGAAGGACCCATCTTTTAACATATTTTTAATTTCAACGATATTTTAGATCAAACTCCAACTATTTTAGTCATTTGGGTGAACCAAACATATGGGCAATTGCGTAGAGATCAGTTAAACCCTTCAATCCACCAAACATAGGTGAATGTAACTTTCTTAGAAATGAAATTTGGAAAGTAACATTAATTAAGAGGAAAGGAAGAGAGGTTAAAAAGATGTAACCAAAAGAGGAAATTAGAGGCTTGTTGAACCATGCAAGGAGTTAAATTATTTTGAAGTAAATTAAAGCATAAATGGGTACAATCCTGAATTAACTTAGGGACATATATGGAATTATTTTTTTACACATAATGTGGTAAAAGTGATGAGTTCAAATATTGGGTTTTAACAAATAAGTTATCTTTGATTGGAGGGATTGGATGACAGGGATAAATAATGTCATATGATAATATATAAGATTAATTGGTCATAACGTAAAATTAATTTTTATTTGTGAGATTATTATTTTTCGTATTTAGTTAGTGAGATATAAAATTGGATAAAATATGTGATTTGACATGAGATAATGATTTGGAATAATTTTAGATTTTTAAATTTTGGAAGGAAGAAAAATTGGAGGTGGGGATATTTAATACAACCTTCATAGTATAAGTAGTCCAGTCCAAAGTTTCATTATTGTAAATTAAACGCAAGACTAAAATCAATAAAAAAGATTATTAATCCAATCTCCCAAAATGATTTGGTAACAACATAGCATATAGTGTTAGAGTTTTACTAACCTTTTATGGAACCCAAATATGCATGTTTTTTATAAAAAGGATAGACTATTAATCAAGTCTCTCGAAATAATTTGGTAAACACAAGGCATATAGTATTAGAATTCTACTAACCTTTTGTAGAGCCTTTATATGCATGTTTTTTATACACACATTAGCCACTAAGCTTGACATTGTTAAGTGGATGAATGAAACACCCAATGAAGTATAATGTTTATTAATTATCGCTTTATATTTTTACATGCTAATATTTTTTCTATCTAGGCAAAAATTAAAGGGTTAATTGCCTTGACACCTCCTGTAATTAGATTCATTTTCACTTTTATCCTCTCAATTTCATAAATGTGTACTAATACTCCTTAAACTATACACAAAAGTGCAACAATACATGAATATGTCTAATTTGATGATGCACGTGATGCACACGTGTACAAAATGCAAGTGTTTGAAATAAAAAATAAAAATACCAAAATAACCTTGATAGAGACCACCCTGATCAATTATCATATTTCTCTCTTCTCAGAATCGATCATCTTCCATCTAAGACCAAAGCTTTTAATGGCGCAGCGATAAGGAAAGATGAACGTCTTGTTGTTGGACAAATGTGGTACTTGTTAGTGTTTGACGAAGAAGAAGAAGATTCACAAAAAAAATAAGTGAAGTTGAGGGATAGTCTCTCTCTTTTTCTCTCTATTCTGGGGTTAACCCTCTCGTAGAGAACAATAAGAAGAAAAAGTTAGCTCCCAAACAAACCATGATAGAGAAGATAGATCGGCACGGATCATCATAGATTTATCTCTCTTTCTCTCTCTTAGCAAACCCATATATATATATATATATATACACACGGACCATCACATGGGGCTATGACAACTCCTAGGTAAATGAGGCGATCTCCTAGAGCTCCACCAAAAATAAGGCATAAAGTTTTTAAATATTAGTAATAAAATTATTATCATCCCGTAATTTTTTCTTTTTTATTTTTAGTTTATTTATAATTTTTTTATTTGTCTTGGTTACTTGATTTTAATATTTTATTTTCATTTAAAAATTAAATATAAAACTTTAACAAATGAATATACATTTTAGAAAGTTAAAAAAATGAGATAAAGAGTTATATAATTAGGCCTCCTAAAATTTTCACCTAAGTTTCACAAACGTCTAGATGCGGCCCTGCCATCACATATCTAGCTGTAACGTTGATTCAAGATATATATAGGCTCCGTTTGAAGTGACAAAAAATTTCTGAAAAACGATAAAAAAAACTCTAAAAGTTATTTAGTTTTATCTCACTGTATGAATTACGAACCCACAATTTATCTCATTTTATCTCATTTTATATCACTTTTTGTAACTCCAAATGCACCCTTATACCCACAAAATGATTTGGGACTTTGGAATTTTTGTGTTGTGTATATATCTACACAAATGATTTTGGGTTTGGGATATGATTTTGGAGATAATTTTAGGTTTTAAAGATAATTTTTAGAGATGATTCTGAATTTGATTTTCATCAATGGTGAAGCGCTTATTTTAGGCGGAAAAGAAAGAAGGGACCAAACGTAAATTGTTGATGCATGGAAATGAGTAGAGGGTAATTTGTCTTTCCACACATTAACGTGATGTTGGCACCTTTTACTCTTTGCGTACAATACAGAAATATTAGTGTGTGTATATATATATATATGAAGTCAATAGGGTAATAGCAAAAATGAGTCTAAGTACATGAAATATAAAGGTAATTAACCCAAAATTAAAACTAGAAAGAAATAAAATAGCAAAGT
>QLOD02000009.1:18945199-18959563 GCA_003260245.2 Sideroxylon spinosum
AAGAACAAGCATCTCAATCTCTAAGAAATAGCATGATACTCCCTCCTTGATGTGAAACTGCTTCCCCATATAACTCATCAATGTAAAAATACCCTCAATGGCATCACAAAAAATAATGATATCATCCATATAGACAATTAAGATGATGATGCCAAAAGATGATTGTACAAAAACTAAATGAACAGAGGTGAATAGTCTAAAACCATAATCCAGAAGAGTAGAACTAAACCGATCAAACCATGCCCGTAGAGACTGCTTAAGTCCAAACAAAGCTTTATATAAGCAATAAACAAAATGCTCACTTTTTATAATCTAGGTGGTTGGTCCAAATATGCCTCCTCTGGAAGCTCACCATGCAAGAAGACATTCTTAATAGGTGAGCCACTAGTGAGAACATCTCCAAGTAATCAAAATCGTAGGTTTGAATATGGCCCTTTGCAATCAAAGGGGCCTCAAGACGCTTTACTAAATCATCAAAAAGAGACTTAACTGTGTATACCTAGCAATAACAATTAATTTCTTCCTATCAGGAAGAGGCGTGAGCTCCTACATTTGGTTATGGTGAATTGCACTCATTTTCTCATCCGTAGCAGTCATACAGCCAAGAGATAATAAGACACACTTAAATGAGGTAGGGGTAGCAATAGAAGATATGGCAACCCAAATGTCAAGACAAGGTGACATATGGTGATAAGACATAAAATAGGAGATAGGATGTTGAGTACAAATATGTTTACCTTTTCATACAACAATGGGAATATCACTTGAAGATAAAGTAATAGTAGTTGGTGGCTCAGGGAAGCACTAATATCAGATACCTTAGGAGTAGATACATCATCTGAAGATGAAGCACTAGGGGCAAATGGCTCAGAGGAAGAACAATAAGTCGGGGTATACGAAACAACTTGCCTATTTTCAGTCCGTTGATACAACTACAGAGTCATAAGTTCAAGAAGAACAACTGTGTATTTTGAATCTAATGAAAAACCTGTAGAGGTATAAGTTTAGAAAGAACATGCTCACGAAGAGTAGGTGAAGACTCCCCCTCTCAGAAAGGAAGGGACAACTCCCCCTCACGAGGAAAGGGTATATTGGTAAAGAACTCTTGACCTTTGGAAGAAAAGAATGGAGTGAACTCAAAGAATGTAACATCAGTATTCACAAAGTATCGATGAGACAGAAGACGGTAACAACGATAACCTTTTTAAGTCCTAGAATACCCAAGAGAAATACTCTTCCGTGCCCGAAAAGACAATTTATCTAAATCTAGAGTAAGATTATGGACAAAGGTAACACACTTAAAAGTACGAGTTAAGGAAAAAAGGAGAACTTGAGGATATATAATAGAGAAGGGAGACTAATGATCCAAAACAACGGAGAACATGCGATTAATAACCCCGAAAGTGCGTAGGAACATGCAGATTCATCATCATACTACATGCAACATTTAAGAGATGACAACGTTTGCATTCAACATCACCATTTTGTTGAGAGGTTTGTACATGACTAGTTTGATGAATAATAACATGATCAGCATGAGGATTCCATGATAGACTTGGTGTATTCTAATGCATTATCAAATTAGATAAGTTTGATACACTTCCCAACTTGAGAAAAAATTTTGTTATAAAAATGAGAAACAACAATTTTATTTTTAAAAAAAAAAAAGAAGCCAAGTCAAATGAGAGTGATCATCCAAAAGAGTGACAAAGTGGGAAAAAGCAAGAGTAAAAACACGAGCTACTCCCTCTATATATGTATGAATAAGATCAAAAGGCTCTAACTAATGATTATGACCTTGACTCGAAGAGGAACTAAACGGTACTTGCTGAGCTAACAAGCTTCATACCTAGACAAGATACATGACTCAAACCAAGGATAAACCTTTTAAGTTTGTCCAAAGAGGAATGAGTTCGACGAAAATGCCACTAAAAGGTTGACATAACAACATCAAGGTAGATGAAGAAGGCATAGGTCAACAAGTAAAGGAATGCATGCTATTGGTGTCAAAACGCCAATGAAAAAAAAAATAATGTAGGCTATTGGTGTCAAGATGGAACTCCATCTCTTATCTACATTTTTTTTTCAATAGCATTTTGACACCAATTGCATGCATTCCTTTACTTGTCGACCCTCTTTGACTTGAGATCAAGAAAAACATGAGAAAAGGTGATGGAACAATGGTAAAGTTTGGTCAATTGACTAATAAAGAGTGAATTGAAGGGAAAGTAGGGCACATAAAACCTAAAAGGTAAGGAAAGTGAAGAGAAATGACGAAGGGTCCTTTTTCTAAAAATAGGTTTAGAGATTCCATTAGCTAGGATAACATAGTGTTTAACGGAGGCAAGTCAGAGAATAATGAGAGTTTACCAAACCTATAAGTGTTAGCACAAGAATCAAGAATCCATACTTGAGAAAGAGATGCCACTCAAGTAACACACTATGAAATAGGCAGAGTAACTATGGAAGTAGGAAACTGTCTATAAATAAGTGCACTTTAAGAACAAGCCTAGACTAGCAATAAGTGGTTATGCCAAGAAACAATGGCAAATCAAGAAGCAAGCAAATAGATCAAATGATAAAAAAGCAACAAATTAGTAACCTATCACGCAGACTAATCGACCAAAAAAAAAAAAAAAATCAGAACGTATCTCAAGTAGCATCAAATCAACAATTACAAGTACCGAGCAAGGATTCAAAGGAAAACGAACAATCGATTTGGATCCATAAATAAACTTTGTAGATAATCTACAACCGAGAGCAAGAGCAACAAGTAAACCGTCACAGTAACATATACGGATCCAAGCGGAAACAAAGAGAGCATCAAATAGTGATGAATACGAAGAACAAGGACAAGATCTAACTTCACCAAATTATCAAGGAAGGGCACTAGAGTGGTCATCTACATCAGGCAAGTCTCGTCAGTCTATTCCAAAGGACTATCAAAAGTCCATGCACTGAGAAGACAAGGTGAATGAGATCTAGGGATGCTGCTATCGCCAATGCATGATTGCATAGATGCCGATGGGCCTTGGTTGGCGAGGCTTGCCAATCAACAAGAAGGCTACTGGTGTTGGTGTTGGTAACAATCAACATCGACAATCGAAAGAGGTGCCAGCGATGGAAACCAATGGCAACGCTAGGTTTAAAGGCTTCCCCCCCTCCCCAAAAAAAATGTATGCTTGGATCAATTGCTTTGATAACAAGTTAGAAGAGAAGAATGAAAATTGGAAGAGTAAATCTCTCCCCCTCTCTCATCATACTGCATTTCTAACCACAAAATTACAATGCAAAAGGAAAATAGAATATGCAAGAATATTCTAATATCCAAAAATACAATATTTCAATGTCCTAACACACTCATACACTACAATGGCTTCGTAACACCAAACAGGCTACAGCAAAGTGAAGTAATTGTAGCATTTGGTAATTTCACATGTATGCCCCTCAGCTAATTAAATAGTTCATGCTTGCTAAAATATCACCATTCTTACCTCATGAAAGAGTGCACTACTAGATCCCAAAGATCCATCAGCAAATGCTTTAACACCACCCAAATAAAGCCATTGACTCAACTTACGACCATTCTCGTGGATAAGATCCTATAGAGAAAATTAAACCGTTATGTGTGAGAGAGAGAGAGAGAGAGATGATAATTTCATAGTAGTGTTTGCAAAGGCAAAAAGTAGACAAAAAAAAGGCCAAAAGGACATCATGTCCACAAAATAAAATTGACAATATAAGATACTAAAGCAAAAAAAAAAAAATAAAGAATGAAAAAATTAATAGGATAATTTAGGGCAAGAATGGTTAGATATCAAATGGGATTTTCAGCTCGTGCACATACATAGAGAAAGTTTTGCTAATATGGAAGTAACTACTGTAACACTCCAATATCTTTAATCAATTGAAATGGTAAAGGGCCATCCTATAGCCTGAGAATTGTTAGAAGTAACAAACGTTATTATTATCGATATTTATGTTTTTTTATGAATCTTCTCCGATATAGAATAAGATTTGACTCTAGTTCCAATTTAGTATGGGATTCTATTTTTATACCTACTTAGCATAGGATTTGTTATCGCTTACCTATTTTCAACAAGATTTCCACTATTATAAATAAAGCCCGTAGTTATGGGTATCAAAGCCACTCATTTAATTCTAATATTTTGACAAGGTATTAGAGCCATCAAGCCGCCTATGAATTTTTGTTATTAAATTTCACTCCTTCGATGGTTGGCAAAAGTTTGTTGCTCGTTGGACCCTCATCTAATTTTGTTAGTTTTCGTAGCAATTTTGTATCAATTTGCCACACCTTTTTATCAAAATTTTCTTAACAAATTTTTGTAGTATTCGCATCATATTTGTTATAGTTCCCACAAATTTCTGTAACAATTTTTTTGCTTTTTTTTTTTAATAGTTGCACATAAGTTTTGTTACAGTCTAGCAACTAGATTTGTTGCAATCCAGCCATGGGTGCACAACTGAGCTAGTGAAACCATCAAATTAAACCAAACTAGTCCTTTGGTTTGATTTGGCTCATTTTTTTTAAATCAATGGCTCTCTAACGGTTTCAAAAACTGGAAAACCGAGCAATTCAGTTTGGCTTGTGGTTCGAGATGTTGATTGATCGAATCAAACCAATATTATTATAGATTATATAATATGCTAAATATATAGGTGTTTATATATACATATAAGCAACATAGCATAACTAAAAGGCAAGAAAGGAGTAAAACATTTTGCGCCAGTTATGAATGATTAGATGCACGCACATGAAGCAAATGAACTTTTTAGCAATTATTTCTTCTTTACCTTTCTTTGTGAAACTGTAGTGTGAAATGCAAATTCTGCACACAAAATGGCTGCAAAAAATGACATTAAAATAAAAGGATGTGCAACAAATGGTATATCTATATACTATTTAAAATTTCGTGTTAATCAATTGTTTCCTGTTAAACCAAATCGAAATTAGAGGTTCAATTTCTTTAGTTGAACGGTTTGGTTATAGTTTAAAAAGTATTCTAAACTGATGATTTGCAGTTCGCTTTAGGCTTTAATACCAAACTGAACGGTGTGCGCCCCTAACCGATTATATTACAGTCAAACAAGTATTTTGTTGTTGGTAGGTAAGATAATTTTGGATTAATAGAGAAATGAGTTACAATATCTAGGGGGCATACCCTCGAGGTACATCATATACATCATAAACGAAAGATAGGCTTTAAAAGTGCCTTTACAAGTTCAGCTATACAGCTCTATAATTAGCCTATACAAAAGTTAGAGATCCCCCATTTTGAACATATTGCAATGTTAATGGTAGTAGGATTAATTCTTTTGAGTTGGGAAGCTTTTAGCTTGACTTAACGCTTGATTTTGTTGATAATTCCTCGAGGGCCTATAATAACACTAGTGAAGATTCTTGCATTTCTCTCAAGCCAAATATGATAAATTAAGCTCGTCCATGAAAGCTTACGGATTAAACCGGTAAAGTTTTTGCTGCACAACTTGCCTATTGCCCATTCGATCTCTCATTGCCAATTTTGTCTGCTCTTGTGGATAAGGCATGGGTCAAAAACAGCCACCCTGACTTCTTGGGAGAATTGGCAGCAGAAAAATAGGTGATCAATACTTTCATCATTAGCCCCACAAAGAATACATGAGGTAATTGCATTATGCCCCATGAGATCAACTTATCTTTGGTAGAGAGTTTACCTCGGATTGCGAGCCAAGGTATAAAACTGTGCTTTGGTAATTTTTTTGGAAACCAAATCAATTTGTGTCATGGACCTTTGGTTTATGAACTCTAATGGCATCCCAAGTTGGTTTAGCAGCATACTGATTACTTTTAGAAGCAAGCCATAGGAACTTATCTCTCATATGGCAATTTGATGTGGTTCCGTAACCCAATTTTGTTTCAATTTCATTGTAATGTCCCAACCAGCTATTGCTACATCTTTTATGACAGTTTTATTGTCGTTTTATCCAACATTCTCACAAGTCCTAAGCAACCCTTAGGGTTGAAGCTTTGTCACCGACAAGTCTCACCATCAACTCTCATGGCAAAGTTCTGAACCGACAGCATCCCTATTCGCTGGTGACTTGTCCAACATCCTTGCCAGTAATCAATAAGCCCTGCAGCCTCAGTTCCATCATTGGAAAGCTTGATTGGTGTTGCCTATTTGCTACCCGTTTTTCCGATGGTTTTGTTGTTGCCTCATTGTTGCCTCACAATTGTTTTTTCTCCATTCTTTAATTTCTAAACTCAAGTTGGTGTCTTATTTAGCATCTTAATTTTTAAAGAGTAAATGGAAATAATTTTTTTTCCTATTTCAGTTGCTTTTCATTTCCTAGTTTGTACAGCATTATGCTTTTCATTTTTCTATTTCCTATCCCTTTCCTAGTTTGATGGGATCATGTAGTTTTCTCTTATTTCTATTCTATATTATATTCTTACTGGTATAAATACAAAACATAGACAACTCACGTTATTATCATAATTCTAGTCTTTTGAAGGTGAATTTTGTTACCAATTTACTATTGTTATGCTCTAGTTTTACAACCTGTTTTTGTTTCATTGATGTGGTAGAATGTTGTCTTACTCTTCCACACTTGACTCCTATAAGATACGAGCTAAATATATTTGTAGCAAGCTTAGAACATATTATATATATTTTCTAGCATAAGAAGTGTTAGAAGTAATAAATATTAATAGGATAGATTTTTAGGTTTTCTATGAAATCTTTTCCTATTTAAAATATGAATTTATTTCATTATCTATTTAATGTAGGGTTTTGTTTTCATCCATGCTTAGTATAGAATTTGTTAGTCCTTAACTATATGTGCAAGATTTGCATTATTATAAATAGAGCCATAGGCTCCCAGTTACGGTGTCCAGCCTTTCATTTAATTCTAGTCTTTTGGGAAGAGTGATCAAATAAGTCCAATATAATTAAAGAGAGTCAACAAGAGTTTGCACAACTGGAATGTAAAACTAGGCATCTTGATTGACTCAATGTAACAATCCTTTAAAACCCAAGACATACTAGCTTCCCATAACTGTTCCAACTTTAGGTGCCACTAGTCTAGGTTTCCTATTGCTGTTCAACAACATGATAACCCACAACTTTAATATCTAGTCTGTGTTTAATCATTGACCAAAGAGCTTACTTCCTACCTAACAAAATTCGCATAAAAGCTATCAGTCATGACAGACAGCGTTCTATAGTAGTGAGATATAATACTTATACTAGCTATTTATCATTAAGGTCAAATGAACATACCATTACAAGTACACTTAAGTCAAAAAGCATAACACTTTTTTTAGGTGAGTATTATTTTTAAGGGAAAGGGAGTTAGGATAACTCTATCCATGCCCTTGGTTTGGGTGGGGTTTCCTTTTCCACTGAGTTAGCTCCACTCGTAAGTCAAAAGGCATAACATCACACAGGAAAGAGTGGCAGTATAGTAAAATAGCAATTTAACTAAAATCATACTTGCAGTCGTGACCATGTATTCATTGGAAAAAATAAGCAAACCCTGATCTTCATTTGTCCAGAAAAATCAGCCCATCTATACACCTCTGCAATCATCATGAAATGTAGAACAAGTGAGTGATGGTTCAAAATGGACTCTGCAGTTCCACAGGAAGTATATTTTCTGAACAGTACAAATTTAGCTATGATTCTAATAGGAGAAAATGTAACATCCAAGTGGAGTATTTTGATTCCCATAGAAACTGAATCATTCCTTTATGTTTTACTTACCATTTGAAAAAGTTTTTTTGTTCTTTCACGGCATTCAAATTTTTTGAAAAACTACTTTATAATGTGATGTTGTTTTCTATTGTTATCATTATATTGCAATTAAAAAATGGTTTATCAGACACAATATATAGTTTCAAATTCTATATAAGGTGACAAAACACATTCAAAGCATTTCTTTCTGGGAAACATCTAAAGATACTTCAAAGTATGCAACCAAAACCTGAAAAATCTTCCCATGGAAGCTCTATCGATGCACCCGGAAAAAATCTCCCAAAATCTACAACTGTTGTCACACCTCTCGTCAAGGCAAGATTGCTGGCTCTTTCTAAAGCTTCCCTTCGTTCATCAACCGAGACCTCTGGGATGCATGAGAAAACGAGCTTCATTGCAGAATCAATCAGCAACCCGGTTGGTTCTACATTTGAAGGTGGCACAGAAGTAACTAAATGGTCCACAGCAATCTTTTTTAAATCTTGCAAACCATGCCATGATGAGAAGTTTACACTTATTACCAATTAAATGGAACATGTAGTGCTAATTAGTAAACTTCATTAACATGACACTGAAAGTAATACATTATATAGGAGAAAGAGAACAATTCCATTGATAGCAGAATAATGAAAGGGCAGAAAATATTGTGTTCAGTAAACAAACAATTGCAACTTATCTCTGACGAGCAGTAGGAATCACCACTCAGAAGAGTATGCCACATAATAATTAATTTATGGAAAATGCTAAATGCACTCCACTTCTAGCTTCTTGCACCCCAAAAAGTGGAGTAGGGGAAGTTAGAGAGTGCAGGAAGCTAAAAATGAATTGCATCTAGCGTTTTCCTTAATTTTTCTAGATGTAGAAGTATGTCATAACATGTAAGCTTGAATAGCAATGAAATGGATTATCAAAGCACAAAATATAATAATGTGTTTCAAAAGATAGAACTATTCCGAACCTGGATGGTTTAACCCAGGAAACTTCATTGTTTCAGCTTCTCTCTTGATCTAGAGACCTTTCACTCCTATTTCAATCTAGGTTATCCCATTACAATTTATGGTTATCATATTGCAGTCCAAAATAGACTATCCCAATTTATTTCAACCCAGAATAGCCTATTCCAGGTTGTTCCAACCCCAAATAGCTGTTTGGTTTTAATCCAATTTAATTCTTCAATCGTTGCAATATCTCCCTCCAATCATTGAAGTGGTTGTTGTTCACCGTCTTCACAATCAGTTGTTCACCATTCTCTTCACAATCACACTGTAGTTGAAGGAAAATGTCAATCAATTTAGTCTCATTGTATATTCAAATTTTGAGAAGTCAACTGAGTTGGTCCTAGTTTATTGTTGTAGATTCTGAGAAGTCAACCGGAGTCAACAAAACTTTTGTTACAGTGCAAAAGCCAATTCATTGCAATAGAGCAACCTGTTTTGCTGTAGTCTAACAGCCAATTTTGCACATTGATTGAATATATTTGTAACAATATATATTCCAGCTGGAGGGGGAAGGATAGAAGTAATAAATATTATTCATATAGATGTTTAAGTTTTGTTCTGATTTCTTTCCTACTTAGCA
This sequence comes from Sideroxylon spinosum, assembly GCA_003260245.2. Classification (NCBI taxonomy): domain Eukaryota; kingdom Viridiplantae; phylum Streptophyta; class Magnoliopsida; order Ericales; family Sapotaceae; genus Sideroxylon; species Sideroxylon spinosum. Next base: position 18,954,535 of record QLOD02000009.1, read on the forward strand.
TAAAATTTGATTTTTCCATTCCTACTTAGTATACGTTTGTTATTTCTATTCCTATTTTTATTGGGTTTTTATTATTATAAGCGAGGCTAAGGCTCCTAGTTTTAGGTGCCCAGTTTCCCCAAATCTCTATATTTTTCCAGGTCTTATTGCCACGCACTGCTAGCTTGGTAGCAATATTAGTTTAACTTACCCAAAAAAAAATAAAAATATTAGTTTATATCCATTTCACATGACAATTGAAAGCATTCAAATGTCAAATTAGTTTTTACTGAAATATAAAATAAATGATATAATGATGTCATCATATATATGTGTGTGTTTATGCTTATATAAAGGAAAATGGTACAAAGTACATACATAAAATGTAATACGAAATTGTTAGGTTTGTTTTTCTTCAATATAAAATATATGGAGTTTGGAACTTAAAGTTTTTTTGAGTTGAGTTGAGTTGAGTTGTTTTTCTTCAATAGCATTGCCACTCATCCATTAAATATATTATATGAAATTGTTAAGTTTGTTTTTCTTCAATATGAAATAAATGAAGTTTGAGACTAAAGCTTTGTTGAGTTGAGTTGTTTTTCCTCAATAGCGTTGCACTCATCCATTAAATATAAAAATTGTAGTTATTTTTACTATATAATAATTATTATAATATTAAAGGCATTGGCCTGACAAGTAGATGACTAAGAAAAACTAATTATATAACGTGCTACAAATAAATATATACATGGGTCCACTGCCGCAAATAACCATCTGCCCATGCTTATGCTGAAACTCGTTAGAATATTGAATTAAAAGCATTCATTGGCAGTTCTCCTATAATAAAATATATTTCTTACCGCCTAAGGTTTTGAGTAAATTCATGTTTCCATATTTGATTTTTACCAATAAGATAGAAGATAGCTGCAGTCTATGGGGACTACCTACTGAAAACCAGACAAATTCTAATAGGAAATACTAGTGGCCTGAGTACAAAACATAATAAAATATTTGAACATTAAATGCATTGCTATTTATACTTTTCTTCTCTGATAGTTGGTCACAAGAGATTGAAAAAATTAATTTTATGAACGCTCAAGCCGTCATCGAAGACAAATAAGTAACCGACTTAATATCAAACTTTGAGGAAGGAAGATGAAAAAGTGGTGGTGCTTGCTGTTTGATATAAATAATAGATACATGTGAATACAAAGAAATATTGCCAATGCTCTACATAATGGCGGTAAATCTGCCCTCAAAATAGACAACAGATCCTTTACCCAAAGTAAGCACTCAAATTATTTGAGTTGTTAACATGAAGAATGAAACTCAAAATCATTGGTCTGAATTCCAGAACAGTTGCATGATTAATGCAATTAAAAAGCACATTCGTAGAAAGAGATACCTTTAAAACCTTTAAAACTTACCTCCACCAGTGGTTCTCATGACAGCTCCACCAATTGGATCTTCTGTGTAATTACTAATCCCCGCAAATTCTAGTGCCAATGAGTTAGCCAAGCCCATATGACCATCCATCCTTGATAACCAGACCTGCGTATATTGTGTTTTAAGAAGATACCATAATCAACACTAATGCTCCTGTAGAAAATTTCCAGGGTAATTAAGATTCCTTACAGGATTGTGAGGTGTAACATCATCAATCCATGAGGCTGCTGGCAATTCTCCTCCCCAGAGATCATTATTCCATCCACCACCCAACACCCAAGAGCCATGTTTCAGATCTAGAAAGTTTGTTCAAGGATAACCATAAAATACATTATGAATATTTAATGCATAATATTAAAATTGAAAAAATCTAAACTACTACTATGGACTTGTGGTTTTTAATATTAGTCTAGTACCCAGTAAACCAGATTCCCTTTTCTGAAGCCTATAATCTCACAGAATTGAAAAATCAATCCTTGATAAAATATGTTTAAATAGTTCAAATTTACTACAGTAGAGGGCTGACCAGTTACCCAACCCAATTGCATGGCCATGCGTTTTAACAAGTGTTGCAAGTCTTACGGCCAACTATAAGAAATTTCTTAGCTTATACTTGTTCGAACATTTCCTCAAGTTTTAACAGCTCATTTTCTGACCTGGGCCAGAGAAGTCGGGGAGATAGAGAATCTATTTTCCATAGAACATTACACACAGATGCTTAAACATTTTAAGAACCCAAGGTAAAAGAATGTTGAAAGAACCCTGTCAAACACAATTAGGAAACTTGGAATAATGCGGCTGTCAATTGATTTTGTGCTGGGTATATCAAATGGAAAGCTTAAATTTGGCAATGTTTTCTAAGATAAAATCACGTGAAAAATATATCTAGGATGAGATTTTCAATACTTTCTATGACTAGGATTGTAACTAAAACAAGAACCCATGACAAAATGTAATCAAATCTTAATTAATGCCAAGTCTAAATACAAGCTAGTGTTATAGCTCTAATAAAGAAATGCCAGTTCTGCACTAGAATGTTCAATTTGAGAAATAAATTTAGACTTCTACTTTCACCATGGATCCTGCAGAGCCAACTTTAAAAAGTGTTCGAGTATCAAACTTATGGAAAGGTTAACAGCAGTTTTTTTGAGCAACTTCCACATTCGTATGCCATAATTGACTATAAAATAGTAAGGACTGTTGCAGCACCATACAAACAGATAGGGCATCCTAATATCTGATGTATTGGTTGTGCCCCCTAGGCCTATTGGGTGCACTTTTTTATCTACCAAATTAGACACGAAGAAGTGCAACTTTTTAAGACCTTTGATCAAGTTAACACGATAGCCTTTACATAGAACTTATTTTAACAAACGCACTAAACCTTCTAACAGATTTAATGATACAACAGTGATTGTTAATAGTGGACCTTTTTGGCTTTTTTTTTTCTTGGGATAAATAATAGGGCACAATGCCTGGTCAAGATTCATGTTGTGGACTCTAGTGTGTCACAATGATACGTTGATGTCAGAGTCCATGACAATGATATAGCCTAGGCAACACAAATGGAAAACTTACTTGTTGCTGCATCCTTGATCTTTTTGATAAACTCATCTTTTCTGTCAACACCCCGGAGTTCCACCCGTGCCATCTGTTTTCATTTTCTAAATTAAAACCAATACTTTTTTTGGTAAGTAAAAGCAATAGATCCATATCACTACTACTTGAGATGCAGTAGCATTACTCCTTTAATTGCAGAAACATAAACTATGCAAGAGGAGAAAAAAAAGTTTGCAAGAAGCGAACTAACAGCAGCCAACCATTAAGCTATAAAATTGATAAGTGTTCCAAACACTGATTTTCTTTACTTTTATTGACATTAAGTTATATTATAGCCAAGAGAGAAAAAAGAGAACAAAAAGAAACAAAGAACATACCTTATCTTAATAACAAAAGAAAAATAGTCAAAAGATGTCCACATGGGCTAACTCACCTAGAAGTTAGGAAGATGGGTGCACACACCCTATACCCTGCTCCTGTGTGCACAAGGAAGAGCCTCATGTGCACACCACCTTGTCCCATGCCTCCCCCACGCACCCTCTGCTGCTCCCAGGTTGCTGGTTTCACCTCTTGTGCGCACAGAGTCATTGATCTTGTGTGCACACCAGAGACCCCCTTTGTATATTGTGGCTTGTTTGAAATATTAGATAGTTTAAAATTTTCAGATATGAATTAATGGTGTATCCAAATGAGAAGTATGTGTCATCGTTTCTATCTAATGATATGATGAAATGAAATGAAAATTGGAACACAATTATTGAGACTGACTTTGATGATTGATTTTGGTGGTTTGAGAGTTACTATGACATATGGGGTATATGTATGCATAGGTTGACAATCTCTAACCCTGCACAGGAGTTGGTTATCATATCCAATTGGCCGATAACCCATGGAGTGACATAGATGCCTAAAGGTAGCATGTTACTTCCAAGGTATAGTTTCGGAGATGCAGATGCCTAAGGGTGGCATAAATTTTTCCTTTGGTTTATAATGATAGATACAAATGCCTAAGGGTGGCACATTTTCTTGACCCAGGTCTCAGATGCAAACACCAATGGATGGTCTATTTGGGTTAATACCGCGACCACATTTCAATCTTGCAAAATACTATGTGTATGTGAGTTGATTACATTATGGATATGAGAAATGGAATTATAATGATTAAATTGATATTTATACCTAATGTGATAGATACCTATGTGATGCATGATAGGGGCATCCTAGGTCATAATGTTGTACATACTTGTGTATTTGTAGAGTCAGCACAAGTAAGCCTCTGCTCACTTCCCTACATATTTTATTGCAGGTGCAGAGCCTGAGACTTATGTGGGACCCTCGGGTCAAGACCAGTAATGCCAATTAGTTAGATTTAGAATTTATTTTTGTTACATCTCATTCTTTTGATCTCTGAGGAGATATTTTGTAAAAAAATTATTGTATTCGATTAGGTCGTAAAAGTTGATTGGGCCTATACTAAATTTGTAGGAGTATTGTCGCCCAGTGATAGACTGAGGCTTTATTTTATGTTCTTGTATTTTTCTATTTCATTATTGCATGCTCCATGGTGAATGTATGACTTTGATTTGAGTTTATTGTGATTAACTGTGATTGCATGCAATTATTAGATCGTGCCTCGGGTCATGGAACTCGGGGCATGACAAGAATACACTAACTTAGCAAAATGGAGAAAAATGATCCATGTAGCCAACCCCATTCAGTTAGGAAAAGTCTAAATTGAGTTGAGTATTTTCTAGTGGTTCTTCATAGTTTAACGCCATACTTCATAGTTCAATGGCCATACACTTTTGATTTTGAAGGCCCTCAACTAGCCTACTACCACCAACAGGGACAAAACTAGGATTTTATGACAAGAAGGCCAAAAATTTTTTTGTACAAATATTGATGTGCAACGAGGAGATTAGGGGCAAAGTAGGAATAGCATCAATTGAAAATAAAATGAGAGAAAACCGTTTAAGATGGTTCGGCCATGTTAGAAGACGTCCAATGGAGGCACCGGTTAAAAGATGTGAAAGTATGGAGATTG
>QLOD02000009.1:18961734-18971904 GCA_003260245.2 Sideroxylon spinosum
TCATATATGAACCGCAAAGGACTCTTTTATGCAGCTCTAAATTAAATCACCGAATTTCCTTTAGAATCCTTTATTAGAAGGACCAACGTGAAGGAGAGAAGGAACATGAGTCTGAACATATGAAAAGGGAGGGGGTATGGTGCATCCACATCAACCTTTGGAAACCATTATTGTAACCCCGCATAATTAAAACTTCCTTAGATGTTTATTAGACGAGAAGAAAAGAATGAAAGAAAGATAAGAATAAGGACAATGAGAGAAAATGAATGGCCTACTATGAGAAAAGAACCCTCATACTAGAAGATAATATTCAATGGGCGTGGCCTACCATGTCATCAGCTTAGATTGTGGACAACTCCTAAGGATATCATGCCTACTATAAATATGGTTAGCAAATTTATTAGTATTCAAATTCAAAAAATCCGCCACAATTTAAATAGATAGTATTTGTAGAAGATATGACAAGTACAACATGGATTCTTTAATCTAACTGGCACAATCATTGAGAGGAGCTCCACCATGTAAGCTGATGACGTGGTAGGCTACACCCACAAAACATTTATCCTCATTATAAGGTTTTCTCCATTAGCTATATATTTATATCAATAGCTCAAAAATACAAAAACATGCCCATCAAGCATCAATAAAACTAACAACTAACACTTCTCCTAAAATTGGTGCAAAGATATCTCTCTTGCCTAACTAGCCAACAATGGGATGAAAAGTCTTACTACTAAGCCCTTTGGTAAAAATATCTACTCATTGATCTTTTGATTTCACAAAAGACATGCAAACCAAACCCTTATTCAGTTTCTAAGTTAAAAAGTGTCTAACTATCTCAAAGTAATTGGTCCTGTCATATTGAACTAGATTATAAGCAATATCAATAGTAGTTTTATTGTCACATTACAATTTCAAAGGCTTATCAAACTAGATCCCTAGACATCTTGTTGGAATATATCACAAACGAGTATAGGACACTAATGGATCTCTCTACTACTTGTCAATTGGTTTTGAGTTTGATATTTTAACATAGTAGTAGAGTTGAGTTTGGGAGGACTCATCCCCCTTTCACTCCTGATTATCTTGGCAATGCACTTCTCATACTCGGCATCAGTCTTGCTCTCCACATGCGATCCCATTTGCATGCGAGGGAGCGTGTAGGAATCTATCTCAAACCAATATATGATCCTAATGAGCCTTTCCATACCAGCCAATTGATTTTGAATTGGATGATTTAATATCTCGCAACAAAGTGTGAAGCCACAAAAGCACAAAATGGTATGAGCAATTCCTCTATACCATGCCTTTGCCATAGACTTGGCCACCACTAAGTATTTTTACTTCACCAAATAACTAGAGCTATATTAAAGGAGATAAGTAAATACCATGGGATAATGTATGTGGAATTCGATAAAGCATAGGATTAATTTTTTGTGTGGCATTAATTTTCTAATGTTTCGTTAGTGAGATATAAAATAGAATAAGAGATGTAATTTCACAAGAGATAATTTCGGACCTTTGGATCTTAGCACAAAACGATATGGAGGAGAGAGGATATACAATACAACCCTCCTCTTCTGGGGGACGAGCAATCTTAGTCCACTCCATTTTTGTGATGCCAAACACAATATAATTGGGGCTCACTGAAAATCAAATCCAATCACATGCTTTTAATCCCTCAAACAAACATAACGTAGGTTCCTTCCTACAAGGGTATCATAACTACAAGTAGAATGCTTGTCAATAGTTAAGCTTGGCTAACTCCCAATAGTAAATGCCTCATACAGCAAGTGACCATGGTTGGAGAACAACATCCTCTTCCTTAAAGTAGATGTAAGATAACAAAAATCCCATAAATTGCATCCAAATGCACAGTACAAAGATCATGCATAAATTGACTAACAATTTCAAATCATTGCGTATAAGAGAGAGATGTTGATTTTACCACGTCTCTAATACCTCTCCTTGTCAACATAGTCACCAACCCCACTACTGAGTCTATGACTGACCTCAATTGGTGAATTCATTGGTCTATAAATCAACATTCTCGTCATTTCAAGTAAATGAATAATGTACTTCCTTTTAAGAGATAAAATGTCTGTATCAAATCCGAAAACTTTAATAATGAGAAAGTACCTTAACATACCTAACTCTTTGATCTCAAATTCTTTAGCCAAACATGTTTTGAGGTTGGACGCAACTAACGATAATGTCATGTACTTAAGAGATAAAAAAACTTGATCTTATCATTACCTTATTAGATGAATATAGTATGATTAGCATGACTTTGTATAAAAATCCAAACATAGAGTTAAGAATCCTTTCAAACCAAGCAATGGGAGATTGTTTTAATGTATAAAGTGCTTTCTTCAATTAGAAAATCTTCCCCCATAGTAGAATTTGAAGAAAATCCTAATGGAATATCTATAAATATTTCTTCCTCCAAATCACAGTGAAGGAATTCATCCTTCACATCTAATTGTTGTAAAGGTCATTCAAGGTTATTATTACAAGATAAAGAGGACAAAAGGAATCCATATTCACCTCTGGAGAAAATATATGTTGTTGGTCTATGATTGATCATCTCCTATTGTATTTTTTTGTGCAAATCTTTTTTGCGGAACTTCTGAGTAATTCTACCTCAGCCACTTTCATACTCTCTAGGATGGTCTAAAACGCAAAGGTTCCCCTAAAACTGAATGTTTTTGCTGGTTTTTGGTACATAAGAGACTTATTACCCATGATCTACTTTAAGCAATGAGGCTTTTGTTGGCAATCTCACCAAATTGGTGTATGTTTAGTAAAGAAGAAAGTGAAAAATTAGATCATTTATTTGCAACTCTTTGGAAAGAAAGGAATTCAAAGATTTTAGAAGATAAATGTGAAGATGCGTCAAGATTGTGGGAGACGATCACCTCGCCACTTCTTTTGGATATCCATTTTACTAGGCATTGCTTCCCTTCCCTTTTTGTCAACAATGGGAATTGGCCCTACAATTTATAGTAATATCTTGGTGTAATCTGTACTTGGGGGGACCTTTTGTTCATCTTCTTTTGTACTTTACTTCCTAATTAACAAAATTTTTGATACTCACTGAAAAAGAAAAATACGCAGCTGGAATGTAAGAGAAATTAATGGAGGGGGGAAATAACCTACCAACCTACCACCAAAGTTGAAATGACATCTCTAGGAGACACTAAGTTGGGTGTCTTTATGTTTCTTGCCTGTTTAGGTGCACTGATGAATATTTTAGGTCATCTAACTGTTTTTCATACAAAAAGATGTAATTTTTGAGAGGAACTATATAATGTGACTTTCAAATGGGATCCACTGTGGCGTGTTGGAGGGGTTTTCAATACCATTGAGTTCACCAATGAGAGATTGGGATGTAATTCCATATATAGGTCCATGAGAATGTTTATTTATTTTATAGAGGAATTGGATTTGATGGATCTAACGTTGTACGATGGGTGGTTTTCAAATGGTCCAATTCATGGTATAGAAATGATCATTTCACCAAAAGTATAAAAGTGTTGATCCCAAACTACGTTAATATGATAATTTGGTTAGACAAAATCACCAAAAATTACCTATAAAAAAATAAAAAATAAAAACACCAAAGGTTTTGAAGCTAATACCAATAATTGATGCAAGGTATGCATGAAAACGTAACATAAAATATTTATTAGACAATAAAAATAAATTGTAAAGGCAGATGATAGTTAGTCCATTTGAGTTCATAATTTAATCCCACTTTTCAGTAATTTGCCTTTGCACCACTCCACCTGTTGCTGCATCTACAACATTTCCCACGGAGATCCCTACAAGGGATTATGTTTGAACAATCTATAATGTAATGTGCAACTATCCATTCTCATTATCCCCAATTTCCAGTAACTACCCCCATTAGTCATTCCCATTGCTGGTCTAATTTGGATGCTGCCCAATCATTTGTGAACATTAGTCAAATTTCAGAATTCCCATCTCTTTCAACATCATGTTAAGTCAAATTTGATTTTTTTTTTTTTTTTTCTTTCATTCTTTAACCTGATATTTGGAATAGATTTGTAAAGGGAAATGGAAAGTGAAAGGAAAACATAGGAAAACCAAATGGGAGGAAAATTTCAAATATCTTTCTTTCTTTTCTTTTTTTATTTTGTTGAGCTTGAAAAGATAACAAGAAAATTAATAGGTATTTGTCAAAAGAAATTAAATTTTACTTGATAACTATGAAAAAAAAAAAAACTAGTAATTATTTTTGGGTGCCGCTATTCGCAACTCTATTTTTTCTCCATGCAACCCAGTTAATTCATGCATCCTATTTTTTTTTCAAACAACCCAATAATTTCTTCACGCAACACACAAATTGCACCTAAAATAGCCATTGATCAAAATGGCAAGAGCCTATTGAAACGTTTTGATTTTTTCAATAACCAATTGTTAAAATGCTTAATTTATTTTGGTATGGAAGTGTCGAAAGTTTATGTGGTTAATTGCTAAATTTTTTTAGCAATTGATTGTTGAAATTGTTTGATTTTTTCAACAAGAACTTGTTGAAAGTTTTTAATTTATTCAATAATCAATTGCTGAAATGTTTCGTTTATCCGGTGAAAGATTATTTCAACAAATAGTTGTCGTATTTATTTGATTTTTTCAACAAGCGGTTGTTGAAATTGATTGTATAGGTTTTTTTTAGAATGTGGTTTCTATGTAGTAAAATTGAGGACAAGGAGTTCATTTTGTATTAGAGTATTTTTGTCCTAAGATGCAAAAAAGGAAAAAAGAAAAAAAAATTAAATGGGCAGCGAGAGAAAAAAATGGGGCTGCCAATAGTGGCACTTTTTTTTTATTTTTTATTTTTTTTCCCTTGCACTTTCTTTTTCCCAACATAAATCAACCCTGAAGGAATTGCTTGAGGTGTAAGTATGATGTGCATAACATGAACACAACCACAAATTGGATAAAACAAAGAATTGAACAGTAAGACAAAAGACAACACATTAAAACCTGAAGGGAGGAATAATTGCCAACACGGAGAATCCGTCCGGCTCGAACAGCCATGGAATCAGCGAATGGGATAGAGGCGTCACTCGTGTAGATGATCCCATTGGTCACCAACAAATCTGCAACCACCAAAGAAGAAGAGGAAGAAGAGGACGACGACCACGAGTTCAATGCTCCTCTCAAATTCCACAAGTCTGCAGAAAAAAAAAAAAAGCAAAGAGGTGTAAGTAAATGGATTGAATGAAACAGGTTCCGTGAAGTAATTAGCTTACAGGTACTGCTGAGCAGAGGAACCGAGGCTATGGAGAGAAGGACTGCGACTGAGGCTGAGAAAAAGATACAGAAATTCATTGAGAGAGAGAGAGAGAGAGAAAGAAGGTGATGGGTAACCGCTAAGAAGAGCGCGGTAGGTTCAGTATCTGAAGTAGAAGGAATCTGGAATCTTGTTCTGGCGGGCGGCGGGTGATATGTAAATATTCTCTGTACACGCAGGGCTATTTCTTTGGCTGCGTTTGGATGCTTTGGAGTAACAAAAACTAAAAAATGATAAATTTTAGGTTAGTAATTCATGTAATAAAATAAAAAATTAAATAATTTTTAGATGTTTTAAAAAATTATAAGCAACAAAATAAAAAAACTTAGGTAAATACTGATAATTAATAACAGCAAATAAAAACGTAATATTATTTTTATATTTTTTTAATAAGTCTAAAAATATGAAGTCTTAACAAATTAACTAAAATCGTGAAATCAAATTAGGTTATTGATGTTCCTAAGATCCCAAAATCATTTCACATTTTTTTTTCTTGAGCACTACAATACATATCTAACGATATTTCTGAGTTAGTTTAAAACAAAATATTTAACACACTTTAATACAACCAAAACTTGTTAAAGAAGACTATCTAACTAGTTTAGAACACACATAGCAACAAGCAACAAACCAAAAACATGCAATTTACATTCAAAAAATAAGTGGTTTGTTTCTATTTGACATAAAAACGTAATTGTCCCATGCACAATGAAGAAAGAAAAACAAACAAACTAATGTGTGTTAAAAATGAGCATTTCCCTGATATGCACTGGATTCCAATACCTGTCCTCTATCTGTGTGGCTGAGTAGGTGGATTACTCAGCAAACACTGGCTCAAGCTCCTCCAAATGGTGCATGACCCGATGGCTCTATATCATAATGGTAATGAGTCCCTTGCCTCTTCTTGACATAGTGCAACGGAGATTGCAGGAATATAGTGCTCTATGCTATGGTAGGCATAGGTGATGCGTGGTCGAGTAGAGATGACTGCATAACTAGAAATGACGGCAACTCTTTATCAACCATGAGAATGGTGTAGTTATCAACACTAGAAAATGGCTGAATAGGCTCATAGGGTAATGATGTTGGCCTAGCTGAGGTGAACGATCCCATTTTGAATGAGTTGGATGATCCCTCTCTAGTTGACATGGATGACCTCACCATGTATCAGTGCGCGATGATTATCCCACGCATTAATGTATTCTCAATGCTGTCACACCAATCTATACCAACACGACCCTAGTGATTAAGTGAATCTAAAGCAATCTAAGTATCACAAATCATAAATCACCAATTGTCCCAAAAACTTAAGCTGTTAGGAAATGGGTTTAAAAATGTATATCAAGTTATTCAACACTCCCCTTTATGTACAACCCAAATTTGCACGTAGAGTATAGATAAGCAAACCAAATCAAATAAGGTATACTAATACAAACAGAGTACATAATAATAAATGGGGAATAACAAGATTCGAACCCAGGACCTCCTGGAACCTGAAACTCTAATACCATGTTACGTCACCAATTGTCCAAAAAACCTAAGTTGTTAAGAAATGGACCCAACAAATTATATGAAGCTATTTCAATAGTGCCACCTCGAACTAGCGCATCACTCGATCAGGTAGGTGCATATCCATATCATCATAGCAAATTAAGGGATATCTCATTTGCCATATGTTTTTATCAAGTTGTGGTACATCGAGATCAACTAGGTAGAATTGCCAGATAATTTGAGCCTCAACCATAAGGTCTAACTAGTCCCTATATTCCCGTAGAGCATGTGAAGCTAACAGTATAAGGGATGAACACCACCTAGAGTCGGTCTCAATGCATATTAGTACATTATGTGAAATAATAATAGTACATTTGGACATATTAGTGCATTTGGACATATCTCCATTTATACTAGTCTGGCGGTCGTCTAAGGGGGACTATAACTGGTGTTAGGTTCCCTCTGTTTGTGCACCCTAAGCCGGGGTACCTCTTCCTTTACATCCTCAGCTGGTATATTAAAATGACGTACATTTAGATGTGCTCATCGATCTGACTATCATATAACAGGGCAGAGTTGTGAGGCCTCTCCCATGCTTATATCTAAAAATGACAAAAAATGTGAGCTATCTCTTTCGTCCTCAATTGAGATGCCTTGTACATTTCCTATTATAAGCATGCTAATATGGCAAGACCCAACTATATATATATATATATATTGTTTGACACTATCCAGTTGTGCAACCAATGGGAGGCACATTAGCTTAATCAAGTTATCGGACTTTTTTAGTAACAAACATCTGCCAATCAAATGTAATAAAAATTCAGAATGTCATAATATCAGTGTTATTATAGGTTTGGCAGTTGACCATAATGACCAACAGAGATTTGGCCCATACTACACGATAGGGGCAAATATAGTCCGATTTTTATCTCGGTATTGTCCCTCTAGTAGCGCTATTAAAGGGGAAAGATATGGATTGGCTAGTTGATCGAGCACCAAGGTTTGCTCCGGCAAGCAATGTATAACCTCATCATTAACATCGGCTACCATCTCTCGAAAATGCTTGAGCAACTAGCTAATCCGTATCTTTCCTCTTTAATAGCGCTAATAGAGGGACAACACCAAGATAAAATTGGACTCTATTTGCCCATATCGTGTAGTGTGGGTCAAATCTCTATTGGTCACTACAGTCAACTACCAAACCTATAATAACACTAATATTATGACATCCTGAATTTTTATTACATTATTTGTTTAATTTTTATTTTATTTTTAAAAATTTTAATTGTGTTAATTTAGTATTATATTAAGAATTTATTTAATTTTAATTAAAATTAATTGGTGAGTTAATCTAGTAATTAATCATATTAAAGTTACTAAATTAGTGAATTAGGGTCATGTGACTAAGTAAATATGCAAGGTTATTGGTGTATTAAGAAGATTAGTTTTGCATATGCTATGTTTCATGTGCAAAGGTGTTGGGTTGTAAACTTGGTGGCTTGATTAAGTGAGATGTGGGTTGTCAATGTGTGTGGTGCACTAATTAAGCTAGTAAGCTGTGCAATTGATAAGGGTGTATGTGTGCAAGCCTAGCTAATAGCTAGGCAATGTGAACGATCATGAATAATAATAATAATATATTAGAGGCAATGGGGGATTAAGTGCTGGTAATGTGTGTATATATATATGAAGCTCAACTGTGCATGAAGGAAGGGAAAAAAACAGTAAAGAGAAGAAGATTACGGGAAAGTAACACGGAAGAAGAAAAGTTAGGAAAATTTTTGCCAAAATTTGTCGAGGTAATTAAGTTATATATTTTCTTAATTAATTGAATAGATAAAGATGTAGTGATTGTGTTTTATTTACTAGATTTATATTGATTTGGTTTGAATTTTAATTGTTTAATGTCTAATTTGTATAATTTATTTGGGGTAAAAGTTAGACCCTTAGCAACAACCACTTACATAACTTGATTTTCTTAGAATAAAAATGTGCTTAGTCGTTAAATAAAGGAGTATTTAATATAAATCTTAGTTTATAGATGTTTTTTTATTGTTGGTAAATAAAAATGTAAAGTAAAAATAAAATAATAATAATTAATTAGTTAAGAAAATAAAAGTATGTTTAAAAGTTGGACGGAATTATTTGGTAACTGAAAAATTATTATTCTAAACCTCCTGGGTTAAATGCAACAATTAAAGTGATTAGTATGTGAACACGTATTGACTAGCCATAATTTGTATACACAAAATTTAAAACGAATCAAGGGAAAAATCAGTAGGAAAGCTTATTGGAACCTTCAGGTAGGAGATTTACTTTTATAATTGAAACTTAGTATTTTGTATAAAGGTGTAATAAGAAAATATAATTTTATTGTATGATTATTTTGACACCATAGGAGGACAGAAAATATTAGGGTTAGGCTTTACCGTGGTTTGAAAAATTGCTCTCAGATATTTTGAAATTTGCTGGTTATTGTGTGGGTATTAATATTGATTGTATTTTGAGAATTCATGCCATCAGGTTGAGACAACAGAATTATATTATACGGATAGTGTGGGGATATAAGGGTGGGAAGGGATGTTATTAATATTATAATGATTTTGTGTACTTTATATGAAGAATATGTTAAGATGTTATAAGGGTGATAAGGTGTCATAAGGGTGGGAAATGAGTAGTTTTGCATGAGCATTTCACTGCTTATTTATTTAATTCGTAATGTTATTGTCTGTTTTATATGATAATAACAGTTACTTTGAGCACTTAATATCTATTTTTAGATGAAAATATGTGTTGATATTATTTGAATATTTTTCTTCCTGGGCTTAGCAGCTTACCCTATTTCATGATTTTTTTATACAGAGAGGCCGTGTGATAGCAAGAAATGAGTCGATAGATGTTAGCGACCGATTAAGATCGATGGTTAGTTATTAGTATAAGGCATGGCATATGTGTAATTTTTTTTCTTAACAGTTAGATTAGGAAGGAACTTATGTAGTAAGTTTAGTTACTATATTTCAATTTTTTTTTTTTTTTTGCTAAAACCCAGGATGTGACAGATATCCTCTAGTGTGATAATGCACTCTCCAACTGATATATTGGAAGTGAGCATATTAACTCGACATCTCTCCACGAGCGTTGCGATTAGGGTCCAATATGATATGATCAATCCTAGACAGTAGAAGCCTTGTATACCTACCCTAAAAAAATGGGAGGGGACTGTTGTGTAGAGTTTTTGATAAGGCACTTCCAATTAACAAGAATGATAGAAAGGAGCTAAATTTCCATATTTGTGTTTTCTGTTTTTTAGTTATTTACTACATTACCCTTTAAAAAATAAAAAACTGTATTTTAAA
>QLOD02000009.1:19079941-19097687 GCA_003260245.2 Sideroxylon spinosum
ACGTTATGCGCGAGATATGGGGAAAATCAAACTCTGGTTATCATCAAGGGCCACCTGTGGTTAACCACTGAATTTATGGGGTGTTTGGTTGAAAAAAAGTTATTCAAAAAATATTAAAATTATAAAAATTTAATATAAAAGTAATATATGACAAAATTTAATTAAAATAAAATATAATTTTTTTATAACTTGTGACTTTTTTTGATTAATCAAACAGAACCTTAATAATGGAATCCATTTTGGGTGCGTTTGGTGCCGTGGATAACTCTAAAAAACTTTAAAATTTTTAGTATTACTAGCATATTTTAAGTTTTTTGTATATTATGAAATTTTTATAAAATCATATATATATTTATATATCTCAATAAATTTTTTACAATCTCCAATATCAATTCTACAATTCTAAATAACTTTTCCACAAATTTTAAAAACTTTTTAATAACTTTCTGAAAATCTAACTTGAATTTATCGATATGGTTTCTCTCTTGAACATTCTAACGTAAAAGTCAAAAAGTTATATTATTTATCTCTGGAAATTGTGATTTGATGGTTATGTGTTATAAGTACAAAAAATTACTCAAATCATATTTTTTTTTTGTTTTTCGTTATTTTTCAACGCTATAGACACACTGGTAAGTATCTATGTAACGCACCATTAACTATCTATGTGGGACAATCACACAACTCTTTTTGGTGCAATTAAATTAAAAAATAGTTCAGGATTGTGTTTAAAACTCTACACAATGCTAAAAATCTTTATAAATTACAAAATTACAATTTTTAATAAGTTTTACAATTGCAAACATCCCATGAGATATGATTTTGGAAGAAATAAGACAGCTTTATTTTAAGCAATAAGTTAAGAGTTTAACTCTTTTTTTTTTTTATATGAATTAATTTTTTAATTTTGTTTTTTGCTCGTTTGACATGTATATCCTATATCCTTCATAATTTAAAAAAAAATGCCGGGTAATTTTAATAATTCTACATAAGAAAATAAAGAAACACATTATTTTTTTTTCTATTTTTTTATTTTTTTTTTCTTTTCGAACTGTACTAAAATCTTGATTACTTTCTCACTATTTTTTAAATCATAAAATAGCTTAAATGTTGGTGGGGAATTTTTTTTTTTTTTGGGTCGGGTTGCGGGTTTTTTTCTTCAAGTAAAGCTGAAAATATGGTCATACTCTGATCTTATTTTTTATAAGCTTTGATAATATAAAATTGGCCAATGGAATTAGTTTTGACCTAAATTTGTACTTGAATTTTTTATGGCTTAGGTTTGATTTATATGTATACTGGCAATAATTTGTGTTCATAGCACTCTGAGCAAAATAAGTATTAAGTTTCTTATATAATTGAAACTTTGAATGAAAAATTCAAATCAAGAAAATTATGATAATTTATAAGTTTTAATTTTTTTTCAAAACTTTACGTCGAATCAACTATTTTATGTGTTTTGATATCTCTCTCTCCAATTAATTTTTTCTAAACACAATAAAATAAAACATAAATTATATGCTTTAATTTGGAAGAATCCAACTTCTTAGAAATCATAATTAAACGGAATTTAAATTGGTACTTTTGATCTATATATAATATCTATCATTGAAATATGGTGAAATTTAAAATACTCAAACTGCTTTTGTGAGATATATGATAAAAGGGTTCACTAAAAAAAGAATTGAAAAGGAAGTTAAAATTATAAAAATACTTTCAATTATTGAATAAAATAAAAAAATAATTCTAAGTCGTTGTATTTCAGTTTGTGAAATGATTATTTAAAAAAATCATCCTGCATTTTAAAAAATCATCATATTTTATTATATAGCTATTCATGTCACACCTAAATTCTATTAAACTAAGAGATGTGTAAAATAGAGTAAATGCATTTATTAAGTATGATATTCTGAATTTTTAATTGAGTAAACAACTAAAATGCAAGTGTAATGGTTTGATATTACATAATATTGGATAATTTAGAATTGAATTAGGGGTGGAAACGAGCCGAATCAAGCCAAACTTTAATTTGTATGAGCTCACCTCAAGTTTGATTTGAATTTTTATATAAGCTCAAGCTCGGTTTGATAAAAAACAAAAAAAAACAATTAGGCTCGAGTTCGGCTTGTAAACAGTTTGATTAAACAAAAATGATATGTTTTAGTTTAAAACATGATAAATAAAATATTATTAAAATATAATAAAAATATTATTGAAAATACATATTATTTTATCGAGTCAGCTCGTAAACTTTCAAGCTGAACTTTTTTAGACTCGAGTTTAAGCTTGAATCTGAATGAGTCATAAATCAAACTCAATTTAAACTCATTTTATCACGAATCGAGGAGTCCGAGCAGAGTTAAAATCGCTCACGAATAAATCGATTGGTCTCTAACCTTAAGTTGAACTAATACATCCCAAATTCAAGTATAAATAAAGCAATGGTCTAAAAATAAATGTTACATTCATTTAAAAGATAATAATTTAAAACATAATGACTAATTATTTGAGTACGCACAAGTTGTTGGCATAAGAAATTAAATCACACAATTAACATAATATTTTTACATGGTTCAACAAATGCCTAAATCCACGAAAGAGAGGAAATTTATTGAATGAGTCAAACTTGAGAAATTACACGAGAAGAACTTCGCCAAAGTTCTCAAACTCTCTTCGTATTTTCTTCATCCTCTCTCCCTATTGTTCTCTCTTATGGCTACACAGCTCTCTCCTAATCTCTCTCTCAATTTATTCCTATCACAACCACCTATCAATTACATCATATGTATTCAAGTCGATGCATTAATGCTAAATTAAGTATAGTAAAAAACAACGATTAATGTAGCATGCAACTTCTAGAATTGATCATTCCCATAGATTCCATCCATTTGAGGTGGACCACTCAACACAAGTCAGGTATTTATTCGAATGATCCAATAGTCCAACTAAGCTATTTCCTCACGTTCTTTCCCTTACCTCATGAAACAGGACCTGAAATAATTTTTTCTTTTTTGTTTTTTCTTTTTATATTCTTGAGTTACTAAAATTCAATAATTAATGTTAGACTCTAAATTTTCTCTAAACCAATGTGTGAATTTATAAAATCGTGAGTTTGATATTTTAAATCAATTCTTAAATAATTTGTTTGGCCTAAATTAACGGTGAGACCAATTGTAGGATACAAAATAGTATAACATACAAATATAGGTTACAAAAGCGGTTTCTAGCATTCCAACCACATTAATAATTATATAAACCAAAATCACAAAATTAAGTCAAAAACTTTAATATTACAATTATCTACTAATTACTATGACAAATCAATGCACTTAGTGGAATTTCCAAGGCAAAAATGAAAAATAAAACACTAGCCTGATAGAATTTCAAGAGAGATTAGCTCTTCCAAAATTTTCTTCCATTTCCTTATGCTCCTTGTCTTGAAATATTTTCCCATGGAACGGGTAGGCTACTTAAACCTGGTAATAAAAATCTATTAGGTTTAATATGTATTGTATTTGTGACATAATACAGTAATTATGACTAAGTGGCATGTCATTCTTAAAACAATTAATTCAAATGATTTAACAAGACAACCAAAATAACACTCATAAAATTTTGAAATAATCAGTCGCCATAACCATTATTTCATTTGCACATTAAATATCTTGATATTAAAGTTTTATACCATAATGAATTTGGTATTGTAGTGGCAGGGATCTCAAATTCAAATCTTTGAAGTATTGTGGTAAAATCTCGTAGCAATATTGGTTTGATATACTTTTTATTCTTTAATATTTAATATTAATAAAAAAAATAGATATAAATAAATCAAAAGAAAAATCTTTCAATTATAAGTAGGAGAAATTGCCAATCAAGGGTTTTATTTAAAAATTTCCTTGATTTATCATGTTCTACTCTCTTCTACCCAATGTAATAACTCGTATTTTATGAGTATTGGTTTAGTTATAATACATAGAGTTTTGACTTTAATATGTTATTTGATGGGAAAATTAAAAAAATAATAATAATGCGCTATAGTTAACTCACAATAGAAAAACTGAGATGAACATATGAAATAAAAATTGTTTAAAAATATATTTACCATCCATACCAGTTATTACTATTAATGACCTGTTTAGTGTACAATAAAAAGTTGAAAAACTATGAAAATATGTAAAAGTAATTTACTTTTTATCTCATTGCACAAATTATAAACATCACAAATTATTTCATTTTATCTTACTTTTTGTTGCACCAAATGCCCCATAAAGAGATTGTTTGTCGTAATAAATAAATAAATAAATTTGCATCATATATTAACACGTGGCGCTTTAGAATTAGTTCGTATTTTGATAAAAGTTCGTAAAAGTTAGAGAAAACAAGGAAAATTTGGTAAAATTTGAAAATGTGTTTGGAAAAAAAATAAAAAATTTATCAAGAGTGATTTTTTTTTTTTTTTTTCTAAAAGTTTATGAGCCAAACGTCCATGGGATTTCAATAAAATGATAAATTATATATGAGTTTATTTTAACTTTTTCTTTAATTTTAATTTTTGTCTTTCTTAACCCCACAATGTACTTTTTTCGAAAAGATTCAATGTCTTACTTTATCTAGTCATAATATTTGAATTAAATTTTAAAAAGTTAAATTTCTTATAAAATATTCAGTTTTTTTTTTTCCTACGTATATGAATTTTTTTATTTGAAAGATTTTTTTATAATTTTTTTATCTAAAACTACTAAATAAAAAAATTAAACTTCATAAAAAATTATATAAAATCAAAATAATCTAAAAAAATAAAAAACTAAATTTTTAATGCCCAAAACGAGTTTTAGGTAGCGTTTGGAAAGTAAAAATGTTAACTTTTTTGTAACTAGCAAAAAAAAGCACTAGTTTTTTTTTTTTTTTTTTTTTGTCTCTGAGAAGGAAAAAAAAGTTAATTTTTTATTTTCCTTTCTTAATTTAAAAAATTTAAAATATAAAAATAAGTTTGGTTATCTTCAAAAAAAAGCCATCGAACTGAATAGCTAAAAGTTAATCGTTTTCAGACGCACACGTTGTAAAGGGAGCCAAAGAAAATGTCGAAATTTGAAAGGGAAACTAAAAAGTTTTTGAATCGCGAGTCGTTGATTTTATGGCGGTAATTCATAGTGGGTCACATATAAATTCATTCATGATTAAAAGATAGAACGATTAGATTATTTACTTGAAAAAGAAAAATGATAAGATTTGCAATATGAGTTTGATACATGTTTGGAGTTATAAAAGTTAGTTTAAATTTATAAAAAATTATAGTTTCATAATTTATGAGCAAATAAAAAATTTAAATTTTATATAATTCTGTGAAATTTTGTAGAATTCTAAATGTACCTCATATTAAAATTAACGGTTTAAATATATTTATTTAATTTTAATTTAAAAATATATGAATGTATTTGAATTATTAGATTTTAATCCAATAATTCATAACCCGGTATGCTACATTCCTTTTCTAAGTTTTGAGAATATCTAAATTTAAAATATATAATGCTATTATGGTGTTGTATTAAAAAAATAAATAGATCATAAAACTAGTAGTAACTTCAAATTTTATCGTGACCCAAAAAAAAAAAAAAAGATACCTAAACCACTATAAGCTGTTATTGAACTAGTAGTTCATAGAAATCGTTCACAATTCATTTAAATCGGGTTAGTTGAAAATTTCTGAAAAATTAAAACTTTTATTTAATTTCCACGTTTTTATAAAGTATAAACAATTATTAATTTTTAATAAGCTCGCAAAATTACTATTCAATTGTTTATACAACGCTAATATTTTCAATTGAAATGATAATGATTTTATAAAAATAAATAATAATATTATAAGTAATATCTAAACAATATATATATAGATTTTACGTAGTTTTTAATTCTTTTAATAGTTGTTTTTATACCTAGCTATAGCTCAAAAGTTGACCCAATTATTTTTTTTTTCCAGACACTTAATGGTCCAATTTTTAAAATATTTCCGAAAAAAAATTTTAAGTTTAACTTCACGAAGAATTTTTATTGCTTATGGCCATACAAAGTGAAGGTGATGGACCCAAACTATTATTAAGATGGGTCAAAGTAAAATTATTTAAATCATTTGGAAATAGTAAAATCAAATTTATCAAATTTCCAATGTATGATATACTACTTTTTGTAATATATATATATATATATATCGAAAAATAAAATTTAACCATGACCTTAACTACCATGCTGAGAATTGATATCCATCTAAGTTGAAGAAAGAATTTAAATATAAAATGGACTGAGTTACAAAAATTTAAGTTGAATAAAAGGTTTGAAAATAGTGGTGGCTCTAGAAATTTTAGATGATAAGGTCATTATTAATAGTATTAGACATATTCTTCCTAACATATGTTACCAAATTGTTTTGGTGGAATTTAAAAAAATTTTAATGGGTTTAAGTTACAAAAATATTTTAAATTTAAGAAAAAATTTGGAAGTTTTTTTACTGAGTAATGGGATCAACTGATCCCACCCCTATTTAAAGATAAAGTAGATTGAGTTATAAGAATTTTTAGTTGAATAAAGGTTTAAAAATAGATTTAGTTGGGTTACAAAAATTTAAGATGCGCTAAATTTAAAAAAAATAATTGCTTTGTTTAGAGTGACAAAAAATGCTAAAAACAGTGAAAAATACTGAAAAAATTTAAAAGTTATTCTTTTTTTTATCTCATTGCACCAATTAACCCACAACTTATCTTACTTTATCTCATTTTATTTCACTTTTATCACTTAAAACCAACTAAAATAAGGCTTGGTTTGGAAAGTAAAAAAAAAACTTGTCTTTTTGTAACTAACTACTAAAAAGTTAGCCTTCTGTGTTTTTAAACTAATTATTTTATTAAATTATTTATTAAATTATTTTTAGTAAATATCATAATTGTATTGATTAATTAGATTTGATTTAACAATCAGTTTAATTTAGTTATTTTTAGCTAACATTAAATATATTTTATTAAATTATTTTTGATAAATATTATAATTAAATTATTTGAATTATTATTAAATATATTTCAGTAAATATAATAATAAAATTATTATTATTATTATTATATTTTATAATACTGGATTGAAAGATATAGTAATTATATTTTATTCAATTTTTAGATAAATAATATAATTAAATTGATATAAAATACATTTTTTTAAATTCTATCAAAATTTTAGAAACTAATATAATTAAATATTTTATGAAAATAAAAACTAATAATTATAAACAAAAGTGCATTTCTAAACGTAATTTCACTTTTCAATTTAGAAAAAAATAAATAGTAACAGAAAATATAAAACAAAAAACGGTAACAGAAAAACAACAATAGAACAATGACAGTGTTGTCAAACGGGTCCCAAAAAAATCATTCTCAAAAAAGACTTGGTGATAAACAAGAAACTAAAGTACCCATGGGATTATTGTTTAATCTTGTTAGAATGAACAAAGCAAGATAAATTATGGAAAGATATTATATTTTGTGTATTGAAATATGTGTAGGTCTAAGAATTCAACTATATTGCAATATAATATGCTAATGCTAATACAAGGAAATAAGATATTCTATATATATAATCAAAGTACTGTGATAATTTGAAAAATATTCTAACATTCCCCGCAAACTTAAAGAGTTATGGTAAAGATTAACTTGAGTTTGGAAACTAATTCATGACACCATCCATGAGGAAGTGCTTGGGCAAGTAAGTTAGTAATCTGAGTAGTGGAGGTCACATGATGAAGCTATTTGGTACCTTGAGCCATACGTTGACATATAAAATGATAATCAATCTCAATATGTTTGGTGTAATTATAAAAAAAAATTATTGTGAATAATTTGAACAGCATTTTGATTATCAAAATAAACAATAGTGGCAGTAGAATGAGAGACGCTTATGTCAGAAAATAAACACCAAATCCAGAGTAGGTTTTGTGTAGTGTCAATAAGAGTACGGTATTCTACTTTAGTACTAGAGCAAGCAATGACAGTCTGTTTCTTGCTACTACAGGAAATGAGAGAGTCATCAAGGAAGAAGCACTACCTAGTGGCGAATGCTAATTAGTAGAATCACCCACCCAATAAACATCAGTGTAGCCCTGAAGAATACGAGATAACTGAAAAAAATAATGAATAATGAATGCCATATAATAGAGTGCCTTTAACATACTGCAGAATACGAATAACTATAGTATAATGAAATGAGCAAGAAGCTTATATGAATTAACTGACAATGTGAATAGCGGATCTAATGTCAGGCCAGGTAACAATAAGATAGATAAGACTCTCAACCAATCAATGATAAAGAGTAGCATCAGAAAGAGGAGTGCCATTAAGAGGCGAGAGACGAACAACGGGCTCAAGTGGGGTTGGTGCAGTCTTCTTGTTGGTGAGGCAATTTGGGAAATGAGAGATGAGAAACATGCTTCGCTTAAGAGAGAAAGTAGCTTGCATTGTTAGCAGTAATCTCAAGACCAAGAAAATAATTAAGAGTTCCCAAGTCTTTCATTTCAAAATGTGAACTGAGAAGAGACTTAAGTTCAGAGATGCCCTTATGGCCCTCATAAGCGATGATTATATCATCCACATAAAAGAGAAAAGAACAATGCCATGTGTCAATGTCTAAATAAAGAGAACTAAATCATAAGGAATAGAAAAGAAGTTAAATGTAGCATTGGTAGTGCTGAATTTGGCAAACCAAATTAAAGGAACTTGCTTAAGATAAGCACAAAGAAGCTTACGAACCTGACATGCAGAAAAAGAATCAACAAAAGGAGAGTACATATATATAAACTTTTTTTGCTAAATCACCATTGAGAAAAGGTATTTTTAACAACCATCTAGGATAAAAGGCCACTGGCGAGCAGCAACAGCAGCAAGTAAACTGTGGATACCGGTGAGGCGAGCAACAGGGGTAAATGTCTACTCATAGTTAATCCCATGCTCGTGGGCAAAGCCTTGGTCATCAGACGAGCTTTGTAACACTTAATAGACCCATCAAAGTGAGTCTTAATTTTGTAGACCAGTTACATCTGATAGTAGCCTTACCACAAAGAATATCAACCAAATCTTAGTTATGAGATTTCTCAAGGTCCTATAACTTTTCAGACATTACTTGCTACCAAAGAGGGTTAGAGCTAGCCCCTTGAAAAAAGCAAGGCTCCTACTAAGAGAATAGTAGAAAAACAATGAAAATCATGAAGGTAAGATAGAAGTTCTCTTAACATGGTATAGCAAATCTAGAGTCAGTATCAGTGATACTATTAAAACATATCATTTATTATCAAAACATATCTACAAAAAAAAAAAAAAAAATACCAATTTGAGTAGTTAATCCCAAACTCGACTTTTCTAGAGCAAAATTAAAAAACAAGAGTCGTATTTCTTCATAATTGATTCTGAGATCAGAACCCTTTATTACAATAAATAATATGTTAAACAAATAAATAAGATATATAAATATGCATACATATATAGAGAGAAAGCTAAAAGCGAGAAAGAGAAAGATAGAAATACATGTTAGGTATAGATTTTCTATGGTCAAACATTGTCTAATGAAGTTTTCAAAATGAGGGGATGTATTTGGATGTGGACTTTCTTTCTTCTTCTCGTGTGTGAAATATAAAAAGGTAGAATGATAAGTAATTGAAGAGAGTACGACAATTACGGGACGATGAAAGCTTTCAATAATTAATGGGAACATTAAATGTCATTCAAATTTGAGAGTTTTGGAACTGAGGAATGTAAATGAAATTGTTCAAAAAGATATGAGCAATATGGTATATCTTTTTGTGTGTTAAACATAAGGAAGGCAAAAAAATGTGTAATTGAACAGGGTGCTATAGTTACGGGAATATAGAAGCTTTCAACAATTAATAGGAATATGATGCTATAGTTATAGGAAGATGGAAGCTTTCAAAAATTAATGCGAATATTAAACGTCATTCAAATTTGAGAGTTGAAAATTAGGAATGTAAATGAAATTGTTTAACATGACAGAGTAATATGATGTGCCTTCATGTGTGTGAAACGTAAGAAAGGGAAAAAAAAAAAAGAGTAATTGAAGAGGGTGCTATAATTATGGGAAAATGGAAGTTTTCAGCAATTAATAGAATATTAAATATCTAACTATTTAATGCGCATCTATGCATCTTTGACTATTCACCGCACTTGCATGCACCTCTGCATGTACTTTTATTCGTCTTTAACTGTTTAATGTGCTTTCACATGCTTGTTCTACACGCTTTGAAGCACCTTTGATTGTTCAATGCGCTTCTGCATGCTTTCTACTATTCCACTCGCTTCCATGGACTGCCACTCAGGTAACCCAGCTTTCTGTGCTACTGCTTTTCTTCTGGCTTCATCTTCAACTAGTTTTTAATTAGACATTCACAAGTTAACTTCTCTTTCTCTCTCATGAAGTGATTAATCCCTATGGCAAAGAAAGTCTTCTGATTTGAGTAAGTTTCCACCATTTGATGATCCATTCCGCCATTCACCAGCTACAGTGATAATGGTTCCGTTTATAGAAAACTTGATACTAATATGATATGAGGGAATGTATTAACATCCTCCGGCAAACTAAAGGAGGTATGACAAATATCAACTTGAGTTTAGATACTGAGGATTGGACTGAATTGACTGAAGATGAAGTTAGATGAGGAGTAGTGGCACGAAAATAAAGTAAGCTAAATAGTAATAGGTGGAACAATCAAAAGTGTGTAAAAGTACGGTGCAAGTAAGCACGCGGAGCAACTGAAAGCGCATTGAATAGTCAAAGGCGCACATTCGGACACCACCAATTAGAAGATTCTTAAGCTATGGAATTGTTCATAAGGGCTCTCGTTATTTGGATCCTATATCCAATCATTTTTATGTCTCTCGTCAAGTCATCTTATCATAATACAAACTGTTCTCGTCTTTCTTTGGATGTGGACTTTTTTTTTTCGTTATATGTAAAACATAAAGAAAGAAAAAAGATTAGTAATTCTAGAGGGTACTACAATTACAGGAAGACAGAAGCTTTCAACAATTACTGGGAACATTAAATGTCATTTAAATTTAAGAGTTTTGGAAATGAGGGATTTAAATTAAATTTTTTAAAAAGATATGGGTAATATGGTCTAGTTTTTTATGTGTAAAACGTAAAAAAAAAAAAAAAAAAGATAAGTCAATGAAGAGGGTTCTATAGTTACGATGGAAGCTTTCAACAATTAATAGGAATATGGTGCTATAGTTACGAGAAGATGGAAGTTTTCAACAATTAAAGAGAATATTAAATGTCATTCAAATTGAAGAGTCTTAGAATGAAATTTTACGAAAAGATATGGGTAATATGGTCTAGCTTATTGAGTGTGAGACGTAAAGAATGCAAAAAGATGAGTATTTGAAGGGGTGCTATGGTTACGGGAAAACGAAAGCTTTCAATGATTAATAAAAAATTAAATATCCAACTGTTCAAAACGCTTCTACACATATCTGATTGTTTAATGCGCTTTTATGTGCTTCCAACTATTTAACATGCTTACACGCACCTCCGATTGCTCACCACACTTTCACGTGTCATACTTTTGTGCACTTTTATTCTATGCGTTTTTGGTCACTCGACTTTTTGATAGCACTGTTCCTCTTTTGGTTTCACCTTCAACCTGTACAGTTAAGCGTTCACAAATTAACTCGTTTTCTCTCCCATGAAATAATCAATCCCTATGGAAAAGAAGGTCTTTCAACTGGAGAAATTTGCCACCCTTTGATAATCCATTCCACCCTTCACCAACTATAGTGGTAATGGTTCTATTCATGAGAAACTTGATACTGATATGATATGAGAATGTATTAACATCCATTGGCAAACTTAAGGAGGTATAGCAAAGACCAACTTGAGTTTGGAGACTAAGAATCAGACTGAAGGTGAAGCTGGATGAGGAACAGCGACTTAAAAAACAGAGTGACATGAGTTGCAGTACATGGAGCAGTTGAAACGCGTAGAATTGTAATGCAATCAAAGGTGTGTTGAATAGTCCGAGGCACACCTTCAGACACTGCACCAAATTAGAACCATGATCTCGTTTGTGTTGCTTCTTGGGTTATGAAATTGAACATAAGGACCATTATTGTTAGGATTCCATTTCCAATTGTTTTCGTGTCTCCCGTTATATTGTCTTTTGAGAACAGAAAACGTTTTCGTCTATCTCCACCTTTCCGCTTCCATTTTACTCAACTCTATTTTTTTACTAACCCCAATTTAGAAAGCTACTCAAATAAATGTTCAATTTCATCGTTGTTGCATGAGCAATCTTGTCACATTGGCATTGCACAACACCCGAGTACACCGAACGCATTGCGTTCTCACAGTTTCCTTTTCATTGCTCCTCCACACCTCGTAACTGCTATGCTACTGCAAATGACGTTGATCGAGAACCTCATCTTAAACAAATAGATCACATTGACAATTGTCCATCATGATCCATGCTTTTTACCGTGCCTATTACAGCACCAAGGACCCCATTTGACTTATCCTCTATGCTCCTATCATATTCTGTCCAGTGCCAAGCAATAGTGAAACCCATATCACCCAATACATCAATTGTAAATCTATAATTCATCCATCTAAAACAAAATCACCTTTTTACCCTATTTACCGAACAACTCTTTTCTAATTATCTTTAATACATAATTCATCATTTTCTTTTGTCTATCATACTATATTTTTTACTAAATTTATCGAATTACTCCTTTTCAATTATTTTTAATACCCATCTGACAATTTACCCTTTACTTATTCCATTGCAAGTTAGCATACCATTTTTTACCTTTTACTCATTCTATCTTGTACTCGTTTCTTCCCTTATCATTTTCTTTTTTCAAACAACAGACCTCCTTATGAATGGCTATGTGGGCCTTTTTTTCCCTATGATTTTCTTCGTGTTTTTTACTGTGTTTGTTTTGTTTTTCTTCCACCTTATGAACGCACCAAATTAGATCCTCGAGCTTATTTGTGTTACTTCTTGGGTTATGGAATCGAACATAGAGGCAATTGTTGTTGGGATCCAATTTTCAATCGTCTGTTGTCTTCTGGGAACATAATTTTCTCGTATGTCTCAATCTCTTTGCTTCCATTTTCCTTTGTTGCATGTTTATTTACTGACCACTTTGTTTCTTTGTATTAGAGTTAGCAACTTCTATTCCCTTGTATATTTGATTTCTTGGATCCATATATATGTATGTACATTTTTCTTATTTCAATACACAAAACATAATATTTTTCTAGAATTTTCCTTGTTTTGTTCATTTTAAAATGGTCGCAAAACTTATGGTTTTTGACCTTAGATAGATTAGAACTCACTACTGTAGTTCCTTTTCATGCTATCAACCATCGCCCATGCCTTCTTACGTTATTTCCATTGCTGCCCAAATCAATGTTCTTTCATGTGCCTCTATATGCACTTTCATATACTTCCGACTATTCAACTTGCTTTCATGCACCTCCAAACGCGTTTCCACGTGTCTCTAACTATTCAATGCGTTTTCGTGCGCCTTTGCACGCACTTTCACATGCCTTCGACTACTTAACATATTTCCAAACGCCTCCGATTGCTCAACGCGTTTCCAAATGCCTTCGACCGCTCAATGTGCTTCCATGCGACACATTTCTACGCGACGTCAACTTTTCCATGCATTGCTACTCAGAGCACTTGGCTTCTTTACCACTGCTCGTCATCCGATTTCACCTTTAGCTGATTTAATCCGGTACTTAGTCTTTAAACTCAAGTTAGTCTCTGCTATACCTCATTAAGTTTGCCGTGAATGTTAGAATATATTATTAAGATATTTTATATCTTCGGTTACCAATATTAGAATATATTATTACATATATATTATATTAACATATATGATTTAACATATTCTAAGTTGTACTATTTTTTTTTTATAAATTATTCTAATATATAGGTATTCAATTTAGTCTCCGTTGTAATGATACATATTAATACGTATTATTTTTTTTTCTCTCTCATTATATTCCTTCTAACAATATAATATAGTATATTATATATATTTAAACAATTACAATTTTGTTCTTAAAATAGAAATAATTAACCTCTTCAGCTTTTGACTACTTAATTGTAAATTATTGTCAAGTGATTTATATTTTTTATTGATAATTAAATGATTAATTTTGTAAATTAATTTAAATATATAATTAATTATATTTGTAATTTATTTGAATGAGATTTTTTTTTTTTAAGCTTGACATGGAGAAAAATAAAAATCTTGATAGAAGAAAATTTACGTATATATTCATAAATATATTTCTTAGGTGTTATCGAGAACTTATCGATTACTTTTAAAAAATTCAATTTCGAAATGGATATTTAGCGAGTATTTCTAAATCAGTATTTAACGAGTGGAATGTGACAAATTTGAGATTTTAATTAGTAAAACAAACAGGTTTAGAATGGTAATAAATAGAAAAATGAAATAAATGAATTTAGGACAATAACGGATAGAAAAAAAGAATAAACGAATTTGATAATCATAATCGTTAATTAGGCGGTGCCTAACCCGCTTACCTCCTTGTAAGTGGTGGGAACTAAAAAAAGAAAAATAAGTGACTTCTGATAATAAGATGACAAGGGAAGAAATTTGAATTTATATGAAGAAGTAAATGTTATGTAGAATGAAATGAAGAGATGTTACTAAATAATTGGTTGTAAATATATTATACTTTGTGGCATAGAGTATAAGTTCTCAGAAAATGAGTATAGTGGAAATGATGATGATGATCATATTAATGTCTAGTAATACAGGAAAATATGGAAAGAAATGAATATATCCCCCCTCCAAAAAAAAAATTGAGGTAACACCAATTGAATAGAAATTAAGAGAATTTCATGTCATTTAATATAGCTTAGTCATGTTCAAGATAGATCTAAGAATGTATAGCACAACAATCGGAAAGTAGCTGTAAAAAGGATACAAGTTAAACATAAGATTACATGAACTGAAATTGTAAAGAAAAATCAGGGCTCAATTTGTTTTAATGTAAAATATTTTGTAATGAATAGTTTTACTTATATTTCAGAAAAATATTTTTTTAATTAACTTCATCGGAAACATAACCCTTAATAGAAATGAATAGAGAAAAAAAAAATTCATATAGCAAAGTTTAGGACTAAAACTTTATTGAGTTGATTTGTATGGAACATAATTATAACCGAATATATTATTTATAAATTTAAATAAAAAATATTCAAATAATAGTCTATTTTATTAAATCATTGAATTTTTTTTTAAATCAATAAAGTTATCTTGATAAACTAAATTCATAAAATAAAGGGAAAATATGCAAAAACAATCTAACTATGTGTATTTATTTTTTAAAAAAAAAAAATCAGAGCACACTCACGTGAGGAAAATAAAAACAATTCCAACTCAATCGATAGTTCGAAAACTAAAACGAATAATCAACACAAAATTTATTTAGAAATTACATTTATTATCCATACTAACAATTGCTAAAGTTAGATGGGCATTTAAAATTTCTTGTTGTGCGTAGATATTTCAAAATAATGACAGAAATTCATATTAGCCTATTTTTGTCCTTCTTAACCCCGTAACACTATCTATAACATATAAAATCCAATGTCCACATCACAATATTTTGAGCTAAATTTAGCTAGTACAAAATTTTCTGAAGGAGCCAAGTCAAAATTTCAGAATTTTGAAAGACCCGAACTAAAATTTCTTCAAGTTAAAGGGGACTACTCTACGATTGAGGGTTTGTGAAATTAAAATATAACTTTAAAAATCGAAGTTCATTTCCAATCTTTCAATTCTTATAAAAATTAATCTAATAGGTTAAAATTTTATTAACTGGATTAAATTTTACATGAATTCAAAGCTTCAAGCTCAAATTTAACTTTTTAAAATTGTATTTCAATTTCATAATTCTCTTATCCGCAATACACTATATTCTTTTATTGTAAATACCTCCAAATATGGACAAGCTTGCTTACTTATAAAAAGAATGAAAGAAATATGAATTGATTTCAACTTCCTCAACTAACTTTTTTTTTTTTTTTTTTTTTGGTAACCTAGACCGACACCGATTTATTACAGTTTTTAATAAACTACGTAGTCAATGAATAAACTATGGAGATGTACGCTACCTTTCATGTTTATCTCATTTAAGTCAGAAATTGAACCTATGTGGTCTTTATGAAAAGCATATCCATGAACCAGTCGAACTAACCTAGAGGGCTTCCTCAACTACCTTTCTCACTCATGTCAATTATTGCATAAGTCAATCATCTCAAATCTCATTTAATGATTTAATCAAATCGATAGAAATATAATTTCGTTCATTTTATATAGTGTTGAAGTGGTAGTTTTGGTAAGGTGTCTTGCTCATTTGATACCAAGTGGCAAGATGTATTGTTACATCGAAATACAAAATTGGCGATGCTCTTTCATGGACTAAAGCTCCAAAATCATCATTTATAAGTGACCTCTTTCAAGTAGTTTCTGAAACATGAAAGTAGCTAAAAGTAGAATCATCCTTTATCTGTGAGCTCTTAAGTAGTTTTGGAACAGTAAATCAAAGTAGCTGAAAGTACGAAAATGGACATGCTTCTATGCACTGAAATTTTCCAATACAACTAACCATAAATCCATATGTCATTTTTTTTTTTTTTAATTTGGGTCTGAATCGGTTTGTCTTCAGCTTATTTGAGACTTAGCCATAGGTTTGCTCGGGCTCAACTCAAGACATAAATGAATCAAACATAAGCCACCATTTTAATTGGTTATATTTTGAGTCCTAGTGAATAACCCATTTCAACTAAAATTAAATATGCATGTATTTAAAATTAAAATATGTTAGCATATTTTTTTCTTTTAAAAATCCAAACTAAATTCCTTCTTCATTGTAATATCCAAAAGTAAAATTTTTATCTTTCTCAATACAACTCTTCAAATATAATCATTAATTTTAATTCAATGATCTATCAGAATATGAAGTAACCCAAGAACTGAGCGGGAATTTGAGAAAAAGTTTTGATAGTTTTGATTTGTAAAAATTTCAATCATTCGTTCAAAACAAAACTCAATCTCATCATTTAAATTTTAATTTGTGAGAAATTTTTTTTTGAAATGTATTGTGCTTTATTATATCGATTCACGTTTGACTTTAGATCAATTCAATGAGAGACAAGCTCGGGTTTAATTCAAAAGATAAACATAATAAAACTTAACCAAAATTTGAAGCTCATTAAGTTCAACGAGCTTAATTCAAATATCATAATATTCGACCAATTAATTTACACCTAAATAGTTTTGACTTCTATTACATTTACTTATATTTTGGTGGTGTTTGGATGGCAAAAAAAAAAAAATTGGTGTAATAGTGACATGTGGTTAAATTTGATTGGAGGAAGTTAAAAAAAAATGAAATTTGTTAGTATTTTTTGATAAACCAAACACCTCAATGTCCCTTTTCTTTTTTAAGATAGGTACATTAATTGAAAAAAAGAATCACTATGAAGACAAATTGACCCTACATAATCTAATTCAAGAGCAAAATTACGTCCAACAAGAAGCATTAGAAGAGTTTGAAGCACAACCAAAATTTAAAGGCAAAACCAACAAGAGTCAGTTTCTTAAGGGGTGGGTCAAATCCAAGTACATGAGGACGGGAAAGCCAAGATTAT
>QLOD02000009.1:19135651-19145941 GCA_003260245.2 Sideroxylon spinosum
GAGCCATTTTATTTATTTATTTATTTTATGGATTCATGAGGTTTCTAACCCAAACATAGAGGATTTTCTAGAGCTTGTACATGATTTTGAAAATTAAGGTTTGGTTTCGTATAACTTTTGATTTTTTTCTATGTATAAATGTTTCCGTCTCTTTTAAAAAATCCTTTTACTTAGCAATAGAAAAAGTTATCCATCTATTTGAGGGCTTATGTCAGTTAAGACTGGGATTAAGTTTAATAATTTGCTTGAGTTTAGTCTAGCCAAATTTTACATAAGTTTTGGGGTATAATTGACGAATACGATACGTATTTTGTTTTTGACAATTTTAGACAAAAATTTCACGGTATTGGAGGTTAAAATGGTAGATAAAGTTAGTAAAATTTAAGCATGCTTAGAAGTTTGGATGTCATCGATTGAATATGAGCCTTCATTAAACTACATGAATGCATGTGGAGTATAGATTATGGACATCATGGGCAACTTGATAGCCCAATTTTTATATTTTTTAAAACAAAGACATGACATGGTAAAACACGATAACACACAACAAACATACATACTAAGAAGCATGCGGTCACTATCAAAGGTTTCGTCTTCAAATAAAACTAAGAAGGGATTACGACATGGGCAGACTCGTGTTAGACACATGTCAGATTCATCTCTTGTCATGTTAGATTATCATTATTATTATTTTGTTTGGACACTTTGTGGACATGTATGTACTTGTTTTGGATACAATGGGGTCTATTTATAGTATGTCAATGTTTTACGTTGGAGTTGACTTATGAGTAAAATAAATTATAAAATTAAAATAAAGAAAGCCTTCTGTTTATTATTTTATATTTGGATGATTTAATGGAATGCAATGGCATTTTGGTTTATGGATTCATGGAATAATGTTTTATTGAGATGATTTGTTACTATTTTCCGTTAAGATGTTTTATTCTTGTTGACTTTTAAGTCACAGAGTATAGTTATTATCATTTTAGTTAAATGGAATGTAATCATTATGTGACTTTTTTTCTTAGACTTTTAAGTTATGAAATACATAATTTTTGATTTTAGTCAGTTTTAGTATTAAAATATAACATATTACGACCTAGGGATTAAGGGTTCGAATAGTTGAATCGGCCTCTTTTCTTGCAGAGGGAAAATTGCCTGCATATGACTATTCCCAGATCTAGTTGCTGCAATGTGCGAACTTTATGCATTGATTACCTTTTCTTTTGGTTAATATCTAACAGATATAAAAATATACATGTTTGATGAGTTTCTGTTGTGCATGTCTTGTATTTTTTGAAAATCGATGAGTTGGCACATATATTGTGTATTGTGTTGGTATGCTTCTTAGAGAGAGAGAGAGTGTGTGTGTGTGTACATGAAAACAATTCTTTCTTCATTAAAAAAAAGCATTTTTATTTTTATTTGTCTTGCAGTAATAAGGAATCAATGTTACGCTCTACATGGAAAAGCAGTGTGAACAAATAGTCCAGATATTTACATTAAAAAAGTTCCTCCATAAAGAAATTAGATGATTTGGGTTAAAAAATAAAATTCCTAAGGTTATACCGGGGAATAAATTAATTGCTATAAATTTATATTCGGTTTTAGTTAGTTATTTGAGTTTGAGATTTTATTGTGATACAGACGCGTGTCCCCCAACTTCTCCCCCAACTATCTCCAAGCATCCAATTCTAAAATTATAAAAAACAGACACTAAATGAGAGTCTTGCATGTGTGAGGGAGTGTCCAGTGAGTCTCAATGTCCAAGATGAACAGGACACCACTTTATAAGTGTCCTTGCTTCTTAGGATGCTACAGATGTCGTCAAAGAATTGGGAAATGAATTGTTGAAGCGCAGTTCATTGGAGCATAATCTATTGTTGGTAAAGATTACAAGCTGATCCTAGGTAGCATGGTGAAATCTAGACGGTGGTTATATCCATGTAAAAACAAAAAGTGATACTTTGGATAATTATTGATGTAACCCAAGGATTCAATAGCTTTCAAAAACTCAGAAAACAAATAAATAATGACTGCATCTGAAAATTTTTATTAATAAAAGAAATACTTATGGTAGACATGAGAGGAGATAGAAAGAGATGGTAGAGAAACCCTGTAAGTCACTAGGAATAAGAGATATATTCACATTTTTGTAAGTGTTTCATAATTTAAATAATAAGAGGAACCTAGTGCACAAGGTTGCTGTATTATGGGTTCTGAAGAGATTTAGATATAGGCAGCCTTCTCTTTGCTTGCAGAGAGACTGATGGTTTGATGATAGAAGGCTTTTATGGTGAATCTGTTGATGCAATTATGCAAGTTGCACGATTAACTTAATATACCACATTCAGCGGATAACTTCTTATAAAAAAGTAAATAGTAATACAAATAAAAAGTACTGTGAAATTGCAGCTAATAGGACTATAATCTTTATAATGATGTTTCTAGAGTGTCATGTTCAACATTTTACAATTTTAAATATAAATATCTTGATAATAAACTAATTATGTAATTTTCTCTATAACATGCATAATAACATATGATTACACATGTTAAAAAGAGAGAAATATATAATTGTGTTGCTTTGTCCTTGCCTTGTCTACCTTTTAGACCACTTGTTAAGGATTTGCTTTGTTGAGTGTTTCTTTGTTATTTTTTTATTTTTAATACTTAAAATTTCATACTATTTATTATAAAGGCATCAGGAAGATGCCACCTATATGCAATTCTTTGTTGGATGTATCTGTATCATATGATTCATAATGTTTGTAACTTTTTTTTTTTTTTTTCTACGGTAGATAGTATTATCTGGTCTTTACTTTTTTTTTTTTATAAATCCAAGGATAAAGCATAAAGCAAATGAACACACGGTTTGGTGAGCAATTTGGAAGAGGAACAACCAATATTTTCATGTAGCAAATGAATGTTAGCAAATTCATTCATTAGTTTTAGTGTATAAAAAATTAGAACTAAACAGTTTTGGTAAAAGAAGACGATATTAAAAGGAGATGGTGAAGTCATTTTGATAATTCATTTAATAGTTGTCACGAGAAAAATTTTATTGATCTTAGTATCATTATTGAGGATAGAAATGTAAGTTTTGTAATTAGGATTAGATTTTTATGAGTAAAGGAGGTTATTAAAAAGATGAAGATAGGAAAAGTTGTTGGTCCAGATGGTCTTCTAACTGAAGCTTGGAAGTATTTAGGGGATGATGTAATGATTTTGTTGACTAAAGGAGGTTCTTGCATACAAATAAGATGCATAATGAATGGAGGAAAAGTATCCTAGTGCCTATGTATAAGAATAAAGGAGATATCAAAAGTGGAACAACTATTAGGTTCTTAATTTTATGATTCACACTATGAAACTTTAAGATAGAACTATTGGGGATAGACAAAGTTGTGTGATAAAAATGTCACTAAATGAATTTGGTTTTATGCTCAGTAGATCAATTATGAAAGCTAGTTTGCTATTAAGAATATTGACGGAAAAATAGAGATAAAAGATTTTTATTGCCTAAGCGAAAATGATAGGGTCCTAGAGAAATTTTACGGTAGATGTTGGGAGAGATGAGTTGCTATGAAATATATTAAATGATTGAGGACATGTATGAAGAAGCATTTATTAGCATAAGAACTATTGGAGGTGATACAAATGATTTTTCTGTTACAATTGGTCTATACCAAGGATTCGCTTTAAGCTCTTATCTTTTCACCTTGGTTTTGGATGTGCTTGGTTTATATTCAAGATGATATCCTTTGCTATATATTGGTCAAATATGATCTTGTATTAGTAGATGAAACTTGGTCTAGGGTTGTCGTAAGTTAGAACTTTGGAGGTGTAGTTTAGAATCGAGAGGTTTTAGAGTAGTTAAGGCTAAAATAGAGTATATGCAGTTTAAATTCCGTAAAATTAAAATTACCAATGGAGTCATATGGTAATTGAGGAGTAAGAAGTGAAAGAAAGTGGTTTATTTTCGATATCTTTGAGAAATTATTAATGCAAATGGAGGGATTGAAGATAATTTTGTTTATAAGATTTAGGCTGGATGGTTAATATTGAGAAGTACCTCGGTTGTTTTGTGTGACAAGAAATAATTATTAAACTAAATGGAAAAGTTTATAAGATGATTATAAGACCAATTATGCTTTGCCATTAAGAAGTAACAATCTCATAAGATAAGTGTAACGAAAATGAGGTTGCCAATAAGGATATGCGGTAATATGATAAAACATGCCATTAAGAAGTAACAATCTCATAAGATAAGTGTAACGAAAATGAGGTTGCCAATAAGGATATGCAGTAATATGATAAAACATAGGATAAGAAATGAATATATTTGAAAGAAAGTTGTGGTGGCATCCATAATTGAGAAGTTGAAAGAGGTCGTTTAAGATCGTTTGGATGTGTTCAATGTAAATTTAGGAATGCTCCAATACAAAAAGTGAGTTCATCCAAATAAAAGGGATAAAGAGGACAAAAAGTAAACATAATAATAAATAAACTGAAATTGTGAGGAAGACTTAATTTCATATTTCCTTATGGAAAACATAACCCATGACAGATAAATCGAGGAAGATGATTTACGTAAGCCGACTCTAATTAATATGGTACTAAGGGTTTGTCGAGTCGAGTTGAGTTGAAAATTTGTTTTCATGCATCGTTAAATTTTTGCTTGATTGGAAAAAATGTTCTTATTCCCACGCAATAACACAATTGGCTGATGAAATTAAGTAGATTGTTGAACCATATGCTTTATTGTAAAGTTTAAGTTGTTTGATAAATTATCACGTGTTTCGTTAAACTTCAAGATGTTGGTGCCTCTAGAAGTAAACTATAGTTGAACCTTTAGTTGTGTTGCTAATGTGTGTCAAAGTGGAGCTATCATTTGATACATTGGCTGCTTAGGGGAAAGGGAAGCTGGCATTTATTTTCCACACACCCTATTAATTATGGATGTTATGCTATTGACCATTTTAGTGAATTAGCTTAGAGTTATAATGTTTGTTTTGATCCGAATCTGCATTGCAGTTCATGGTGACAGTTTTGCTGCCAAAAGAATAAGAAAGATTGGCCAAAGGAGAGCTGTGGATTATACTAGCACTGTTGTGCGGTATATGCAGGTAATATATTCTCCAAATAAAAGATCTACAGATCTTCACATATTGTTTTTGCTTCAGACATTTATACCGTTGATTCCTATGGTACTGTGCTTAAGAAGTGGTGTATTTCTTGAAATTTTTGATATTTACCTTCTGTTTCCATTTATTTAATGTCAACTTTATGTTTCATTTTGTCTATTCTTGGTTTGTTCATCATAAGATTCAATAAAAGATGCCCATTCATTTACATGACAGAACTCTCTCTCTATGCAGAGGATTGGAATTGGTGCATTAACTAGTCTTGTGTGTTCTGCCTTCCCATTTATTTCGTTTCTCTTGCATCAATCAACTGGTTGAAGCTGCCCCCTCTACTGCAATTTATATTCTCTGCCAGTTTTCATCACTGATTTTTTCTGAGTTATTTGGTAATGCAAGAGTATCTATTTTGAATGGGCCTTATTGGCCTTGGTGGAATAATAGTATCATGGTTCTGTATATGTTGTTAAATGGAAGACTTAGTAAGTCAAAAAATTAGACTACAACCAGTAAGATCCTACACTAGAGTTGCATGATCCTTTGTCCGAGGGATTTTCTACAGTCTTGATAAATTTTTTCGAGATGGATAGTTAGATCATTGGATTGCAAAATCTAGGTTATGATTTTAAGGCACCGTTTGGGAAGGAGCTATTAGCTTTTTTGCTTTTTCTAAAGTGACCACAATTACCGGCTTATATTTTAAACTTTTTTTGAACTATGAAGGGAAAATATTTCAACTTAATAATAAACTAAAAGCTAGCTACTCAAAAGCTATTCTTTTCCCTTCCCAAATATTTAGTAGCTATGAGCTGTGTTGTCTTCAAATGCTGTTTGTTTCAATTTGGAGGTTGCTTTCCCAACATCAGTCGTGGAATTTTAGTTTTGATATAGATATAGAATTCCTATGCATTAATGATTCATCATATTTCCAGCTTTTCACTTAACGAATGCCTTGTAAAATACATTCATTTTTTATGGAAAAGGGGATCCATCTTTATTTAGTATAACTCAACTTAACAAAACCTTGGTCCCAAACTAGTCGGCATTAGGTACATGAATCCTCTTTCTCCGCTCGTTTATGTCATATGTTATGTTTTATATGAGGTTATCTGAAATTAGGTATTTCTTTATAATTTCAGTCCATGTAATCTTAGGTATACCTTTTTGTCCTCTTTAATCCTTCTAGTTGAACTGACTCACTCTTCTATACTTGTGCCTTACTAGGTCTATGTTGGACATGAATCTTAAATAACGTTTTCTGAACTTATTTTTGGTTGGTGCCACCTTAACTTTCTTTCCAATATATTCATTTCTTATCCTATCTTTTTGTATTGTCATATATTTATCTTAGCATCCTTATTTCTACTACACTCATCTTATGAAAATGTTGCTTCTTATATGGCCCGACACTATGTTCCATAGAGCATAGTTGGCCTTATAATCATTCTATAAACCCTTCTTTTTAACTAAATATGTATTCTCTGATCCCATTAGACACCTTGAGCACTTCTCCATTTTAATCACCCAGCTCGAATCCTATGGATAACATGCTCTTTAATTCCTCCATTGCTGTGAACAATTGATCGAAGTTATTAAAAATAATCAAATTTGTTTGCTCTTCTAAATTTAATTTTTAGGTACTTATATTAGAACTTCTACCTTTATAAACTTCTTATCATATGTACCTCTAATAGAGGTAGAGTAACTTCTGAATTTGATAATCTTGTACGGTCTCTGTGCAGATTCGAATGTGGCAGCGGGATTCTAGAGATAGGACAGTTATGCAGCCCACTCCTGGGGCAGCAATTGATGTCAGTAGCTCTATTTTTGCATATTATCTTTGGTTATTACCAGTGAACAATTTTGTTGTGTTTCACTTTTACTTCTGTATTTCATGTATGGGAACTGGGATTGGATTATAATTACACTAATGTTAGTGGTTTCACTATGCATTGTATCTGGCTGAACTTGTATTGTTTAAAAACCATTTTAATCTTGATCTTGGTGCAGATGTTGCCAACTGTCGCTTATTCAGACAATCCATCCACAAGTTTTGCTGCTAAGTTTGTTCATACATCTCTAAACAAAAATCGCTGTTCAATTAATCGTGTTCTGGTGAGTCTGATTAAATTCTACTTCTTATATTCATTTTCTTTTCTGTACTTGTCTTCTTGAGTGCCTACCAACTATGTACTTATTTTCTGCAAAATGAATGACTACCCATTTTCTTATAATATATTAATCTATGATTTTTTTGCTCTCTTTCATTTGTTAATCTATTTTAATTTCACTTAGGTTTACCTTTTTTAAATCATATTTATCAATACAGTTGAATGCAAAATAATTTGTTACCAAGCTCTTCTAATCCACCTGCATGTTTTTTCTTTTCATGAAAGTCAATACTTCTAACCTTTCTGTGTTTATGTTACATTTCTTATATATTTCACTATTACATTTATTTTACATAATTTAAGTTGATTTTGTATCTAATTATAATAGTATTATTTATCGGGGGTTATTTTTCATTTTTTTGGTAGGATCTTACTTTTCTTGATCCAATCCTATAAGCCCTTCTAACAATCTAACTTATGCTTACAATTTGACAACCTTGCTCTAGTTAGCTTTTTTTAGAATATGGTAAATACGTATTTGATTCCTAATTTCTTGGTATAGGAGATTGATTTGGAGGATTAATTTGATTAGGGAAACTTTGGCTGATTCCTAATTTATACATTGCACTCTTTATATAAATATATGCTTTGGTGTTTGAATCTTGGTGGTGTGCCAGGATCTGTAAGAGAAAGGTAAAAGTTTAGAATTTAATTCCATTTTGCATTGTCGTGGGCCGAGAGAAACATAAGAATTTTTCAAGGAGTAGAGTCAGCTTTGTTTAGGATAAAGAGCGATTTTTTGGCTATCTTTTTTGGTCAGTTGTATTGGGGACAAAACCTGAATTTACATACATTTTTTACTTTGGTTGACAACTTTGAGATGTAATTAAGTTGTCGTTGGCTCGTGTAGATGTGGCATCCACTTGATGCCTTTTTGGATACAGTATATTTAATTATTTAAGAAAATATAAATATATGCTTAGACAAACCTAATGGTGCCAAGCCTTCTTTCCATTTGATCGCTATTTTTGACATAGCATCAGAGCAGATCCTAAATTCTCCATTGTTTTCTGCTATTAGGGTTCTTGTGCCACTATCAAGGAACCCTAAGATTTCCTATTCTTTTCTCTATCAAGTACTC
Source organism: Sideroxylon spinosum (assembly GCA_003260245.2). NCBI lineage: Eukaryota > Viridiplantae > Streptophyta > Magnoliopsida > Ericales > Sapotaceae > Sideroxylon > Sideroxylon spinosum. Next base: position 19,144,048 of record QLOD02000009.1, read on the forward strand.
AAAAAATCCTAATCCTTGCTCGCTAGTTGTCGATGGAACCTCTTCACTATTCACTGATCATCTGTTCTTGTGCAAACTTCTTTAGTCATTAATTGTTGCCGGAACCCATTGAAGATCCGCTTCTGGAGATATTTCGTTGCCCATTGATCATTGACACCAATTGACCGTTGACTTTTACTATATCATCAATCACCTTCATCTATTGATCCAGCCATCATCGTCTAGACCCAAACTCGTCAGCCATTGAACTTCAGACCAGCACGGGCCATCTCATAAGTCGTTGCCGACGACAGTTGGACTCCAAGACCTGATCTCATCAGTTGTTGCTGACCATCTCAATCATCTCTTGAGGGTAGGTCGTTGCCAACAATAGATTTCGTTGCATCGTCTAGTTGGTTTAGTTAGTCTCCAGAGTGTTGGTCCTGTATTAGCACCATCAAATGTCATCGGTGGATTACCCTATTCCAAAATATGGATGTCTAATTGGAAGACATTTTATCATGTATAAGTTTCTCTATTTACAATGTTGTCCGATTCAAGTAACATTTTCTAATACTCTTCTAGTGGAATCCAAGCTAGCTAGGTCCACTGATTGGCCTAATCATTTAACTACTGAAAAATAAATATAATTGACTTGTGTGGAGATAACAACAATAAGCTATCACAATGACTAAAGAAATCAAAATTGCAGTAATTAAATCAAATAGATAAAGATATGTAATTTAACCAGGAAACCCTAGAGCCACTCTAGCTAAAATTCTGAGTTTATCAGGCGACTAACTTGAAAAAAAATATACTATATAAAATATCAGTTACAAGAGTTACCTCGCTTACAAGATTGACTAGAACTCGTCTTCATTTAAATCTACTTTTACTTGTTAAATCCCATGTGCGTTGAAACCGTGCGATTGCCTCCGCCAATCAATTTTGGTTAGAATCCACCATGTCTTCAAACGACGCTTGTTAGAACCCAATAGTTTCCAATCCTTTTCTTCAAGACAATGAAAGGTGTTGCGTGGTTGATGTTATTCAATGTTCCCTCAAAACTGTCAAAGTAGTCATCTTGCAAGAACATAAATTTTATGTCTTCATTCCCTATGGAGTATTCTCGGAATAGTATCAATTTCAACTCTGTTTTCTTCAACAATGTCTCCTTATATAAGATGAAACCCCTAGAAAGATCAAATCCAATATCATGTGGGAAAGCCAACTGTTTAGGAAATCTAGCCAATAATAGGTGTAGGAAATCCACTACGTCTCCTAATAAGACTCTTGAATATTGTATCCTATTTTAGTCCAAATAGGAAACATATAAGCTCTAAAATATTCACATCTGCTAGAAAAATCTTGACAGCCCGCTTAAATGGGCCTTCTATAAGCTTGGTAGAATGATTAATAGAGTGGAACAAGCTGGGCTTTTAGAAGGTCTGGCTGGGACTTTAGGGTAGAATTCAATAAGCATACCTCACTTATTGTTTGTCGATGATTATATTGTTTTTTGTGGAGCTGACAGATTACAACTAGGACATATAAGATGTACACTTTTAGGATTTAAAGCTATCTTAGGTTTAAAGGTGAATCTCAGCAGGTATGAGATCATTCTTATTGGCAGCTCTGCTAATCTGTGTGATCTGGCAGCAATCTTGGACAGCGAAATTGGAACTCTTCCATCCACTTATTTGGGAATGCCTCTGGGTGCAAAGTATAAGTGTAAAGAGGTTTGAAAAAAAGTTATATCCTATAAATTTGGAGAGGAATGGGGTGGCTGGTGTCTAATCCATGTCCTAGACCCTACGGTGTGAGCCTGTGGAAGGGTATTAGAGATATTTGGCTTATTTTTCAGCACAATTTGGTTTGGAAAGCTGGCTGTGGGTCTAATGTTTTGTTTTGGAAG
>QLOD02000009.1:19381680-19391813 GCA_003260245.2 Sideroxylon spinosum
TGTGCCTGACAAGAGGAAACTTTTTTTAGCTGTTTAAGCCTCAAAATTTAACTGCATGCAATAACAGCTAAATCAAAATGTGAACACTCAGAATGTTTACAAGCATGCCACACTCAGAATGTTTACAAGCATGCCAACAATCCCCCTCCCTTGTGCGAGAGAGAGAGAGAGAGAGCGAGAAGCATGAGGGCACCATATTCGTTGGCATCAAAACAGAACCAGGCTAGACTTGGAATTAAGATTTAATGAGAGAACAATTGACGCTTGTAATAGGAAGGTGCTTACCAGTGCCTCAAGAACCACAGCAAAGAACAAAATCCGCAAGATTAAATCAGAAAACAAGCCCATGTAGTTGGTTAATTTATCTACCAGGCAAGAACCCTAAAAAGGAATGTCGGAGGAAAAAAAAAATAGGCTCTAATGACCACAAATGACTAAAGGTGTCTCACTGAGTCTTTCCAAGACAAGTTACACTTTGAATCCATATCTGGAAGACTGGAACGCTACGTAAGCTGTAATAAATGTTTTCTTATTTCCCCACTCACGCATCAACATAGCATTTATGAAGCTAGAAAATGGAATAATAGCAAATTCAGTACCTTACGGTGGAATGAAGAAAAAATACCTGATAGATTTTATAATTGACAATGCTCTCCATCTCTTCAACACCACTAACAAGATGAATTGGTCCAGTGTCTTCAACATGACGGTCAGTGAATGGTGTAACCTCATTCATATTTAGGGAAAGACGATCAGGTCTCTGGAGCAGAAGTTGAAAAGTGGGTTGAAGTTCATAACACTGTTCAAACAGAGAACGGCGACAAAAAACATAGAGCCCAAGTCGAGCACGAGACATGGCAACAACCAATCTTCTAACATCACGAAGGTGGCCCACAAAGCGAGTACGGACAAGAGACAATAGAATAATATCATTTTGTTGACCTTGGAACTTATCAACTGTGGTGACCTATAAAAACACAATAAAACAAAATATCAACAAAAGCAGTGACACATTAATATAAGAAGGAAACAATAAATATTCAAGATGATGCATGGATTGGGAAGCCACAACTTCCTACTGCTCTTATAGGGTACAGAATGAAATCAAATCATGTTATCATCAAATCGTTACCAGAGTTTATCTTGCAGTTTTCTAACTTAAATAAAACATCTTTCAAGAACTACTACTATCTGCTGATCCCAATATCATTTCATTTCATAAATTGCAAGAATAATATAATCAGGTTAAAGGGATATCCAACAGACAAGACAAATGGGGCCATCAAAAAGGCAAATTCAAATTATGCTTTTGTAACTGGACAGCTACGGAGAAATCGGTTTTCCCGTAAGTAAATCAATCTATTGTTAAACTATATATTGCCCCACTATGTCTTGGTCAAAACAAGAGCAGAGATACCCTGTAGCCAGCATTTTAGGGGGTTACAGTAATGTCTGTGATGTTAGTTTTTTTTTCGTCTAAATCACACTAATTTAAAGGCTATTGAATGGTCACAACAAATTTAACTTTTGCCAGGGCATCGCATGATTGTCCTGAGAACAACCAATTAAACAAAAGCTTGCCTCAAATACTCGTATATTACATTGAAAGAAGGCATACTGTAGCTATAGGGCTGGCCTAACTCAACTTCTTGAAGTTGAACTTGGAATTTGAAACCTAACTCAACTTCTTGAAGTTGAACTTGGAATTTGAAACATCAAAAATATTATCCCTTGGCCCCCCCCCCCCAACACAAAAAAAAGGGTGAAACTCTCATTTTTGCCTTTGCTCTCTCCCATTTTATTCCACCATCCATAACCACTGCATTAGCAAATTTTGTACAGAAATTTGTACAGGAAATGTAGGACATCAACAAAAATTACAGCCTGTCCTTGTCTGAATTCAGTAAATTTTAAGGAATAAGAGGACAATTGTCCAAACACAACTTACCTTGCTGGGTGGACCTATGAATTTGTATGGAAGACATCGTCTGGCAATAACATCTCGGATCAATAGTTTCTGCCCATTATAAGTTGTCAAGATCGATATCTTATTTGCAGGATAACCAAGTAAGCGCATGTACATATAGACACTGACAATGTACTCAGCCTCCCCAACATTTTGGTAGAACCAAGGAGAAGGAGCAGTCTCACCTCTGCCAAGGTAATCAGGAACATCCACCAACTGATATTCATAAGAGAGTCCAGCATTTGCTCTGTGGAAAATAACTTCCTCTTTTACATATGGAAGATCACCCAGATCTCTATACCTCCAGTTGTAAAGTCTGGCTATACTTGGCCTTGCTCGACCCTGGGCATTGAGCTCAATGTATGGGATTCCCAAACGAACAAACCTTGTGAATAGACTCTGATCCATGTGGCTGTACTTTTGAAAAGCCATATTCTTTACAACTGGAGGAAGCTGGTGATGATCACCAATCAATATGCAACGTTTGAGCCGTGCATAGCCATCTTCCTGCCTCTGGAGCAACATCGGGATAAAAGTTTCAATCTCCAATATCTGGGCACTTTCTTCCATCAACAAGTTGTCATACTTGAAACCAAACTGAAGAAAATCCTTTCTTTTAAGTGCTGCATGAGTGCAAGTCATCGCCACAATCTTTGCCTGTTTGGTCATGAGATAATTTGATCGATCAACTGTCGACTTGAGCAGTTCAAATGCCCTGCACTCTTCAAGCTCTTGGAACATCCTTTTAAGATGACGAAAGCAACCCTTAGCTGCTCGCATGTCTTTCTCAAAGGACTGACCTGTAAAAACTGGATGAGGAGCGTTTGAGAAGAACTCTTTGAAAGGAAAACGGTCCTGAACAAATGTTGGTTTATCTTGATTCTCTGCACAAGCAGCTAGGAATTGCTCCCAGCGTGAATAAACGTGAAGCAACCAAAAGTATCCAGCACTTTCACAAGTGTAACCTACATCCTCTGGCAGTTGAAGAGATCTTGCAAGCCTCTCTACTTCAGCAAGCAGTTCTAACCGCCTAACAAGCATTGCATTCACACGACCTTGTCGACTGAAGTCAAGATCAGTTGCTAGTTCTTGTTCACCTTGACCAAGTCGAAGAAGATAGCGAGCAGGAACATCCCTCTGTCACAATGGTTGACATGCATTAAGAAGCAGCAAAAGCAATTAAAGCTGCTATCCTGGTGTGTAAAAGATCTGAAAAGAAAAATGAACATCACTAAGAAAAGCTTATACCTGCATTATCTTCTCGAAAAGATCATTCAAAGCCTGATTTGAATGAGTAATTATCAGTGTTCTCTGAGATGGGCAGTTATGATAAAGAACATTCAGGATTTGCACGGCCGTATCAGTCTTCCCCGTACCAGGTGGACCAACAACCATAGTTAATCCAGGCTGAATACCTGAGATGATTGCTCCAATCTGCATAACCAGGGCAACAAAATGAAGCAAGTTCCAAACGGGAGGAAAGATAAATATCTAAAATCCATGTAATAAAGTGACACCCTGACATCAAACACAACCCAACAGTAATATATTTGACTTAAGAATCATCAAGTACCTGTATTGGCGTAAATCTAACTAAGTTCTGTTTCGGCTGATCCTGGGGATATGGACCTGGGTCAGGAGGAACATAAGCCTCAACAACAAGTTCTTCTCTCTCAGAATTAGCATCCACCATATTAGCATCATTAGTTGAAGCTACAGTAGACTTCTCATTTCCAGGAAGAGCATGAGTGTTCCCTTTCAGATTTCTTGGAAGCCTAATTCGAAAAGGGGGCTTCGGCTGCAAGTTATCTGTGCCATCGGAATTGATAAAACTAACCTAAAAAATTCAAAGGAAAAAAAAAAAAAAAAATCAGTTAGCATAAAATCAAGCCAATACCAAACAGTAATCAATAATTCCATCAGCCTAACATACCAACCTCATATTCTGGAAAACTCTCTCTCACATGATCAGCATTGAGGAAAGTATCTTTGAAATCCACTGTCTCTAGAAGATCTGGCATATTCATCCATTGTGCTGCAGAAGGATTCCCGTACCCCAAAAATATGTCATGCAACCAATCAGGAACAATACAAGATTCATTCATTAAATCTCTTATGGATTCTAATATCGCTTTAAAATTGTTCTCCTTGGGTTTCCTCCTCATCAATATATTGAAAGTACTATAAACATCTTCAGCTCCTTTCTCTGCTATATCAGTGACATCCATATGGTATTGGGCAGTATCTAGAGCAACAGTAACAGTTCTCAGTTCCCCCTTTGGAGGCTTCCATTCATCCCGTTTAATTCTCCCAGTGAAATCATTCATGAGGGTTCCCTCCTCATCTCGCATCTCCATAACTTCACATCCACGTACATATTGAAGACCAAGTTTTTGTGGCACAGTTGCTTTCTCCGTTTCCTCTGCACTGAGAGGCTTAAATGAAGGACAAATAGAAAGTAGAAAGAGAACATCATGTTCTTTAAGGGCATTCCATTCTGATCTTATTTGTGCTTTGTAACTGGAAATGCTGAAAGTAACTTCTGCTGTTACGGATGATGGCTTTACTTCTCCAATATTTGGCTGTTTTACCTCCGTAATCTTAAATTCTTTAACTGGCACAGCCATTCTAGACCAACCACGAAAAGCAGTCTCACCCTCATTATTAATATAAGCAAGCAGGTGTGGCACAGCTTCTTGAATGTCCTCCCTGATTTCATAAGTCGATTCAAGGCGGAAGAGGTTGAAATTTCTAAGAAGATAATCATGAAGTGTCAAAAACTGTAAATTAAGTTTTGGGAGTGCCAGACACCCTTCCCCAGTGTAGTTGATGCTTGGAACAAGGCTTTCGTCCCACATTATTTGCTCATTTGGGTAGAGGGGAAGAGCATTTATGGCCTCCTTCTGTGACTGTTGCTTCTCAAAAAATGAAACCATAACTTCAACGAGAAAATCAACTCTTTCTGACCATGGATCATCCTTCGACACCAGTTTAAGCTAAGGGAGCAAAAAGATAATGTCAATTAGGTTAGCATCTTTAGTAACATAAAAATTCGATATCAAAGGAATTATTGCAAAAACAGGTGCACTCAGAGTCGGCAAAAGCACTAACAAGAAGACAAACTATAAGACAAGCTAATTGAAAAATAATTACAATAAGGTGATGCACACGTCAGCAGCAAGCACACTGAAGCTAATAAATAAGTGAATATCAATATCATGGCTGCACAAAACACCAGTACCAATATCATAGTTGCAGAAAACACCAAATTTTATTCTCTCATTCTTTTGTCGTTTTTCTTCCATTTATTGTGCAAACCTTATTTGCTTGTCCTATTTGGTCTCCCTTTGTTTTTTTGGTTGTGTACCCATACATGCATCAGCTCTATCTAACATATTGTTCACTTCTGCATTCAGTTAGTGCCTACTTTGTTATGGTCAGCTTTACCAATAGAATATTGCCAAATGGTAGAATCTGAAAAAAGACCATACACACCAAATCAAGAAAAGGTCGGTAACTTCCAGCAATAAATTAAAACTTTTTTTTTTTGGATAAGCAAATTAGTAACTGATGAAAGAGGCTGGAAAAATATAATAACGTGGAATTACAAGTTTATTGTAGCGGTACAATTATTTGCTTTTCCATTCTCTAGTTTCCGTTTCTTTGGTTTCTTGCAACCAAACAGCCTCTGGACCTCCGAAATGAATTCCAATTCATCTTGCCACTCAAATCCTATGGCCCAAACTTTTCGCCATACGAAGTGAAAGATACTATGCACCACTCTCGACTTTAAAGTAGTACATACTCCAAAGCTCTCGAGCATGAAGAAGGATGATGAAAAATATCATTTGCAATTGCAACATTCAGTGCTTGAACAAGAAAAAGGTTATCCAACTTGAACAAACAAAAATTTTAATATAATGTTAGCAAACTGCAACAGTGACCAGAACTAACACGCCAGTAAGCCAACAAATTAAGTACAGCAATGAAACAAAAATTTGAATCAAATAATCCTACGAGTATATCTTTGCAATGAAGATGCAAAAATATGCAACAAAACTTTACTGGTAGTCCATTCAAATATTCTAAACAGGCAGATACAGAACAAATGCACTCCCAAATACTAGCCAAAAAAAAAAAAAATCGAATTCAGATGGTTCATGACTAGAAGAGATCAGTCAATCAATCAGTCCACCGACCTTGCAGCAGACTAGATCCCTTAGTTCTTCTGGAGAGAGTATGGACAGTTTCTTTGACAGATCTGAACGCCTGTTAATTGCACCAATATTAGCTAATGCAAGCTCCCGCAACTACAAAGGCAAGAGAACAATTGTTGTTATATGATTAACTCAAAAAAAAAAAATAATTACAAATCAAAATCATAAACAATTTAAATAAAGTAGCCACCCTTGAAATTAACCAAAAAGAAGCAACACCTTGGGAATCTTCTTAAATGCAAGAAGCTGAAAAGCCTGGAGGCGGTCATAATGAGATTGGAGCACCTCATCATCGGTCATTTGTCTCCCTAAACGATCATCAATCTCAAAGCCTTCATAGAACTGCAGCAAGTCAACCAGTTGTGCAAAGAGTTTTCCCTTTTCATGTCTATAAAGAGAACTTAAATGGCATTTGGAGACAACGGCTATATCAGCAACAAGCGGTTTTAAGAATCTGACAGCATCACCAACAGGAATAACACAACAAGAAAAGGAACAGTTAGAAGAATTTCTAAATTTTACTGAGTATGACATTTGGCAACAAACCTAACAGAAAAGATTTGACTCAACATAAAAGTTCCAAAATGTCAAATTCAAAAGTAGAAAACTTAACATGGGACAGGTCATAGCAATATGATGATGCATATTTAATGTGCATTCATGTATAATGTATATATATATATATATTTTTTTTTTCAAGCCATCAAAACAGCCTTCCTGCATATAAGAAATGGTGCACACACTGCTGAGACTACACAGTGAGATGGGAGACTCGTGGATTGGTAAGCTCTTTTTATTCCTTTTTTAAGAATGTACCATGAGACTACATGCAAAACACCAAAAACCATACCCATGTACCCTAAATGTCCAAATATACTACAATGTTGTAACTCCATACACTAGATACGATGAAGATATAAATTTAATTTATTGTCTAAATTTCTATATTTATGCATGCAAATTATAAAACAGTTAAACAAGTCAATTATCATATAAATATATTGTTATAACCCGGATTTTTAATTATTTATGGATTATATTTTATTAGATAATTAGTTGAGTTTATCATATTTAAATTATTAATTTATTTATTTTCGGATAAGTGTGGGCCATTGGATGTTTTAACGAATTATTTTTATGATGAGATATTATTGGAGGTCTACCGTAACTTAAGTAGACGTGGTGGCACATGATTAAAGAAGTTTTATATACATAAGGGTTGGGTCATCTAGGGTTTTATTATATTCTATTTGAGAAATAAAAAGAGAGAGAATGAAAGAAAGATGAAGGCTAGGATTTTATTTTATTTTACATTAAGAAGAGAGATAAAGAGAGAGAGAAAGGGCGAAGAGAAGGAACGAAGGTTGTGCGTGAAGGAAAGAAGAAAATAAAGGTTAGTTATTCAATTGTTGTTGATTTGAAACAATGGGTGAATGATAAATGGGTATTTGATTAAAATAAGGCTTGGTGTATACATACATACATATATATATATATATATATCAGTTCGGTGTCATTGGCAAGATGTAGAAGGAAAAAATAAAAAAAAATAAAAAGCTGGACAGCTGCGCACTCCTTTGTTAGCCTAGATGAAAGTTATATATATATATATATATATGTTCATGTACATGGGTTCTATGGATTGCAGAACCCTCAGCAGATTATTGGGGAAAAAAAAAGGGTAAGTTTATTGGTTGATTGAACTTGATGTCACTGTTGGTGGGTATGTATAGGTATATATATGCATATATATTTATGCGATAAATAGGTAGTTAGGTAAAAAAATAAAATAAAATAAAATAAAATAATAATAATAATATGTGCGCGTTGGGCTGCCAGAGAACCATTAATTGGAATCTTAAATATAAAATTTAACTATACTAATGGAGAGAGAATTTATAATTAATAATTTTATTAATTGTAATTTTAAGGTAGATTTTAGAATAATAAATATTTATGTTCGTGTACTCAGGATTGTGACGGATTATTTTGGTTATTTTACGCGTACACGTTTGGACATCAGGTGAGTGGTTTGACTTGCTAGTATTAGTTTTATAAATTATTCCATGCATAAAGGCTTTTAAGGTTAAATTTTTCTGAGTCATTCTTTATGAAAAACTCTACTATTTTAATAGAGATTATATATTTTATGCTATTGAGCATAAGGAAAAACTGTTTGAACACTTGTGTTCGTTTTGCATTTATTGCAATTATGATGGATGTTATTTGTGGATATTAGAATTGAAATAAAAGTGCAAGAGACAGGCTCTTTAAGTGGTGCGACTCTGGCAACTAGGGAACAGACCCGTGAAAACCGTAGTGACTCTAGTTCTCAACGATTGAAGGAACAGGCCCGTGAAAACCGTGATAACCTCAATCGGATCGGCTTAGGAAAGAACCCAAGAGCCAGACTCGGTGACGCTAAGTGCGATGTTGGATCCAACGGGCACTACTTATGAGAAAATATATTAGCACATGTTATGGTTAATTCCCATATATCCACATATTAATGTTTATCATCACTATTGTAATTAACGGGTTGAATTAAGGATGTTATTGCACTCTGATGTGCAGGTTGTGAAATATTATTGTTTATGCATGAATATTTTTAATTAAAAATTTTTCTTGATGAAATTGTTTATTTGAAAATTTATTATTTATTATATATTTTGGGCTTGTCAATCCATTCACTGAGCTTTTAGCTCACCCCTCCTTTTAACATTTTTCAGGTGAGATGAAAGGATTTTAGTCAGGAATTATGGATTAATTTGGGATCGTGACGCGTGAGTCTGTGACCTCCAATAGGAACGTTTAATAGTTTATTTGGGTTTCAGAGTTTAGTTATTATTGAGTTATATATATTTTGGAGCTATTACTATTGTGGATTAGTTGGTTTATTTTGGTTGGAGAATTATATTAGACAGAATTATTTAGGAGTTTATTTTATTACTACCACAAAAGCTAGTAGTTTGGTTTAGAAGGCCTACGTGTGCCATAGGTTAAGGCAATATAGTTCACGGCCGTTCTCATCCTTGGTTTTGGGATGTGACATATATCACAGAAATGATTTAGTTGCTTTCCTCCTTTCCTTAAATGATGTATAATGCCGGACAGCTACGGGAAACTTGGCACAAGTCTAGCGGCAAGAAGAAATTTGGGGTAGGTTTGGAATAGAAAGTTGCTAGGATTAGGGTTCAAAAAGGAGGATAGAATTTACCGAACATTGGCATGAAGGAATGGGCTAGAATGGAATAACATCTCATTCCCATTCGTGTCTCTTTGTTTGGTACTCTCATATTAAGGAGTGCCTATTCTTATGAATGGTCATTACATTCCTATTTCTTTGTTTGAATACCTCGTATAAAAAAAGGGACAGTCCAGTGCACGAAACCCCTACCTATATGAGGTCCGAGAAAGAGTCGGGCAACATTGAACCTATTGAACGTAACCTTACCCTGCATTGCAAAAGGCTGATTCCACGACTCGAACCCGTGACCAAAAGGTTACACGACGGCAACTCTACCGTTACGCCAAGGCTCCCCTTCTGTTTAAGCACCTCGTATAAAGATAATAAAAATGTTAAAAAAAAAAAGGTATATATTTTGTTCTATCCCGCACTATGTTCATATAATCGTTTTTTATTTTTCAAAATCTCCGTGTCGTTTATCTATTTCCACACCATGTTTTCTATCCGATGCCCATATTTGTGCTTTCTATAACTGGTCATTCACACATGTTTGTTTTGTCATATTTGTCGGGGATTGTGGGGTCTTTTTTTTTTTTTTTTTTTTTTTTTTGAGGGGGGCGGTTTGTTATTTTCTAAAGAAAAGGTGGTGGCAACCCCGACCACAACTGCTAGCATGATTGATGTAAGACGAAAGAGAATAAAGCAAAGAGATAGAAATAGAGAGAGAAAAGTTTAAGAGATAGGGAAGAAAGAAGAAGAGGGG
>QLOD02000009.1:19468943-19483532 GCA_003260245.2 Sideroxylon spinosum
TAAAATATATTAAATATAGTTTATTATATTATTTATTAAAATTTATTTAATGAAATATATTTATATTAATTTAACTAGTTAAATTCAATTGCAATTAATATAATTTAGTTAATATATAATTTAATATATTAAATAAATTATTGATAAAATTAATTATTAATTAAATTATATTTTAAATGTTTTTGTGTAGATAAAAAATATATTATTAATTCAATATAGTAATCTATTTTTATATTAATTAAAATTTTTATTATTATTTAATTTTATATATTAATTAAATATTTTGATATTAAATAATAATATATTAGACGATAACCGGAGATGAGTCTGAGGCAGTGGCAACGGTAGAAGACGATGGCCAAATGTTGGTGGCAATCAACAGGCGATGGTGATTTATAGTTGTAACTGAGTGTAGCTGTATAAAAAAATGAAAACTTGAGAAAACATATTTTCTATATTTTCATAATTTAAAAAAAAATTTAAACAGTTTTCATTTTTGTAAAAACTGAAAACTGAAAAAAAATTTTGACAAACGAGTTTTCGTTTTCAGTTTTCAAAAAACTGAAAATGAAAACAGAAAACTGAAAACGAAATGGCTACAAAACGGGGCCTTAGAAATTTGTTTTTCAAATTAAATCATTGATATTTATTCTAATTATATTTATTTATTTAAATTATTTTTTTTATTGTATCAAAATTTTATTCCTTTTATTTTATTTTGAAAACATCAAAACTTGAGCTTCTACATGGTATTGAAAATTCAATTTTATCTAAAGTAAATTAGCATTTTTAATTATTCAAATATCTTAAATATATATTTGAGTGAAGAAAGAAGGAGAGAGAGGGGTTTAAATTTCTAATGATAATACCATGTCAAGAAATACATTACATGATAAGAAACAAAAATTCAAGGAGTATGCCATGCATACTTTTTGCTGTTAATAGAATCTTTAAAGACTAACATATGTAAACAGTATTTTTGGAAAATTTAATAAAGACACCGAAAGACATATGGGAGAGTAGTGTTAACATTCAATGGATAAACGAAAGAGAGAAGAAAACCTTACAACCAAAATAATAAAAGAAGAAACAAACATCCAAAAAAACTAAAAGAAAAGTACATAGTTTGAAGTCCTTTAGGTTTTACACACATACACACACGTAGTAATAACTGAACTGTGGCATGATCAGTTTTAGCTAGCCGTGCCTTCTAAACCCCCAGGCTGAGATCGAGAAAAGGGGTTTATTTTTCCAGCATATAAACGAACAGCCATTTTCTAATGCTTTCAATTCATACCCAAGATAGCGAGGGCTCTGCAAAACTCTCTTCGCCTGCAACAGACAATGGTAAGTGAAAGGCACTCTCTCGAACCCAAAGAACTCAAGCATCGGAATCCATTTTTCAAGTTTCTCGTGCCTGTCCTTCCTGTCGAGCCCCTCGCAGGCTATAATATTCTTGATTTGCTCCCCGAAAAGCATCTTCTCGACCTTCTGACGTTTTTCTGAAGTCCTGGGAACGTTAAATTCCAAGCCATCGAATAAAGCTCCGTAGAAGTTCAAAGCGTTAATGACTCTGTCAATTAGGCTATGCACGTTGTGGTTCGATTCTTGCTCTGTCACCACCATCAACTTGGGCGAGAGGCCTCTGAGAGCATGTAAAAAGCTCGTCATTCTCGGTGAAGGGGCGAGAGATAGCGGTGACGACGAAGAAGAGGCCGTATTGGAGCTGCTTCGGATGTATAAATTAGCCACGTCTTTCCGAATATAATCTCCTAGAGTGAGGGGATTTATCCCTTGGACTTTTTGCAAGTGAACCCGATTCAAAATGTTGGGTGCCAATTGCGAGTTCCTTCCTAGCATCTCGTCTTCATATGCCAAAAGGGAATGCAATAGAAGAACTGAGCTTATTACGAGAGCTTCTCCTGTCTTAACGGGCAAGCGATCGACATTAAGATTCTCCAACTTACTCACCACGCGTTCGAATTGAAATGGAATGTTCAAATTCCCTGCCTCCTGAGTTAGTCGGTAAGCCATTTCTTCCAACACCTCTTTGTGTTCGTGGACACCTGTGATTTTCAAATAAGGTGGTCCTTCGGGACGAGCTTTGAATAACCCAAGGAGGTCAACCCACTGAGCTGGCTCGAAGGAATTGAGATCTATGATGTGAACCATCTTCTCCCCTTCCATGGCTTCGATGATCGCTTGGTTCGTCATCTCGTATGCGACTCTCAAGAAGGGGCAGAGATCGAAGAAATGTCTCTTGACGAGGATTTCATCCCAAAGAGATGACATTTTGGTGGAATTGAGAGCGTTGTAACAACCGTGCCAACGTTTAAACATTCGGTCGGCGAGCGCTTCGTTGAAATAGACGGCGACTCTTTGCATTGGATCGCCGTCGGCAGAGGCCAGCTGGGAGATGTACGCGTGGCCGACGTCGGCTTTCTCGATGTCCCCCGCGGCGACGAGCTGGGCACATGAAAGAAGCCCCTGAATGAGCCATAATCCTGATCTGTCCTCCGAATTCACCTCCGTTAGCCATGGACTCGGTGAACCCAAACTCGGCGAAAGTGACAACCTGGAGAAAATTTCAAGAGGCGAGGAATAGAAAGGCGATGATCCTTCCTCTTGACTCATGCCTTCAATTAATTACCCGTAAAATGGGTTCTCCAATATATCAAAATCTCCACCAGGCTTGTTCACACTCTCAAGTTGTTACGAGAGCTGCTCTATCTCTGGGATAATTTCTCTGGTTGAAGAGGTTTGTTTTAGAGTGTTTTATCTTAACTGCAGCTCGAGTTTTCTTGTTGAAGGAATTTCCTAGACTGCATTGGTGCCCCTATGAGTGTGCTTATTTGTCCTCTTTGGTTTTTTTGTCTTCTAGGGGTTCGGAGGAGTATAAGATTTGCCAATGACAAAGACCCCGTTATTTTTTTTCCTCGATTTGTTTTTGTCTCCTTGCTTAGTGGATGGGAATATAAGGTGGCAAAAACGAGGGTGTGCGTGTGTGTTTGGGATAAAAATTTGTCGGAAAGTGGAGCTGAAGTCCCTGACTGTAGGAGCTGCGAAACGCGGGGGTTTGGTCGGAAACGCTATCGTTTGGTAGTTTTTGCCGGTGAGACAGAAGAGAAATTTATAAATAAAAAACTATTAAGTTAAAAATAAAATAAACTAAAAATTATTTTAATATAATTAAGTAATTTTTTTATAATTTTTAGGTGCTTGGTAAAAAAAAATAGAAATTTTTTTATAATTTTTGATAATTTATTTTGTATATTTGGTAAAAACTTGAGTTATTTTTGTACTGGTTAAAGTGATGTGATGATCTGTCACGTAAAATAACTAAGACTTATGGTGCTTTACTAAACATATAAAATATTAACAGTTTGTGTTTTTTAATTTTTTAATCCTCCAAATGGATCTGAATGAAATTACAAATTTATATTCTTAATTTTTTATATATAATAAATTTTGAAAAAAACACTTCAACTTATTTCAATATAAGATTATACGTTTAAGATTAAAATCAATTTATTTATATTTATATTTATATTTTCAATAAGCATATTAAAATTTTTTAATTTATTTTTTAATTTAATCAATAAACTATTAATTATTTTTATTTATAAATTTTTCTAATTTTCAAACAACGCACTCAAACTCGCCAATAAAAACCATAGAAGGATGGCGTTTTCCACAAAACACTTGCGTTTCGCGTGAATTCAGTAGCTGCAGCCAGGGGATAGAATTCAGGGCCCCTTTCCGAGAATTTGTAGGCAGAAAGGAAAAACAAAGTGAAATTGATTTCTTTGTATATACTTATTTTTTTATTATAAATTAAATTTTTGATCGCTGATTGAAAGTTCGAAAACCTAAAACCATTACCTAAACCAAACTGTTACTCAAACAATGAACCAACACCACACATATAGAAATATAAACCAAACAATCACTCAAAACATACAATAATTTGTTAACAAGGGTAAAAATTCCATTGAATTCAAAGTAGATAATAACTCCGGATTGTTGTGTTGATCAAACAAAGTTTCTTCATTATTGTAAAGAGATGTTACAAGGTGTGAATGGAAAACTATTATAATAACCTAACCAAATCCCCGTTGATCTACTTGTAAAACCATTTCCTAATCTTGTTTGCTATACTTTCCACAACTAATTTCAATCAATGAAGAAGACAACTTTCAAACCTCAGAGAAGAAACTCCCAATCTGATGTAATGCCGTGGATTTGAGCATTTCAGTGATAGATCTTTGTCAAAAAAGATAAATGATATCATTAATCGCGAATCTCCCAAGCCGTCGTCATTCTTTTGGTTTTTAGCTTGAAAAGATATGGGTGAGAGACCTAGAGTTAAAAGATAGGGTTTGGAAAAAATTATTTGCTATATATATTTAAAAAAAAGGGTAAAAAAGTCATTGGGAGAGTTTTAAAAATTCTAGACGCACTCATACGTAGCTTGTGAGCACGAGATACTTTTGAGTTACTCGCTAGACACACTATTTTTTTGACAATATTTTTCAAAATTTTCAGAAGGATTCTCACGGAATGAGTTGCTACAGAATGACTGGAAACCCTTTTTCTTCTTCAAATCTTTCCCAAACTGTTCATATGATGCTCAAACACTCTTTGGGTTTTAGTGAATCACAACAGCTAACTTGTGCGATTTTTAAACACTCAACTAGTGCAATATTATAAAAAAAGTATTTGCTTGGAATTCGTCAATAATACAGACACTAAAACTGATTATTTTATTTGATTTTCAAATAACAATAATAAATAAAGTAAATTTAACACTTGTTATTTTATTTTATCTTGGTATTCTCCCCCTGTAGCACAAATATTTATTTCAAATACAGTATTACAATCCCCCAAATCTTGGACAATTGGGATATGTGCACCTAAACTTACTATACTTTAAATATCCATAGGTGCACCATTTAGGTTTATGGGACTGTTTGATTGTGGATAAAACAGGACAGATTGAATTGGTAGTCTATACAGGCTCAAAATTCTTTGTTTAGGTTTGCAAAATCACTGTGAACTACAAGTTTACTTTGGATAGTATTTTCCTTAATTTATATAATAAAATATAACAATTTTTTAAAATGTCTCTCTTATATCCAATGATAGAAATTGAATTTTATTCTTTAACGAATGGCTAAGATGGTCTTTTACATTCACAAAATTTTTGTTTCTTTTCTCACCTCGGTAAAACACAACAATTTTATTTTTTCTTTTGCTTATAAAAGTACTAGAATTATAGCATATAATTTTAATAAATAATAAATATATAAAACTCAAGGGTTTGAAAAGAGACCTATTTTCAGCGTTTTAAAAAGGATTTCATTTGCTCATGAGTTTCAAAAAAAGACCTATTTGCTAAAAAATTTAATATAATTGTTAAATTTGTATATTTAAATTATCTTAATAATTAAATTAAAAATACAAATAAAAATTGAGTTAAACTAAAAAAAATTAAATAATAATTCGGTTAATTTTCTTATAATAACTCTTATTATTTTTAAAATTTAAAAGTACGAAAAATATTAAATATAAATTAGGCTTGAGGAGTAGTTATTTTTCTACATTTTAATTTTAAATTTAAATTATTCACATTTATTATATTTATTTTATTTTATAAAGCACGTATGATTCATAATACTTTTTTTTATTTGGGTTATTTTTATAAAACTAATTAAAAATTTATTATCAAATCCTATGTGGCACTCTTGATATTTATCATTTTAATTTTACTTTTTTATTTTTGTAAATATTTGAATAAAATTAGTCTTGAGAGAGTAGTTTTCTTTTTCTGAGTTATAATTTAAATTTAATTTTAATTGAGGAGTGTCGTAGACACGAGATTATTCGCTAGTATACAATATAGTGGGGGTGGTGGTATTATATATTCCCCACTCCTAGATTTACTTCCCACCAAATTTTAAGAATTTAAAATTATTTTCTGTCATATCTTATATCAAATTATATATTTTATCCCACTTTCTATCTGATCTACTAAACATAAAAAAAATAATTCTATGTATAAAATTAATCCTGTATTATATTCAATCTTTTATATAATTCTATTGTATTATTTATATCCTATTATCTAATCCCTCAAAGCAAACATAGATAGCGTACATAGAAACAAAGGCGGATATAGGTTTAATGGTTCAAAATCTTAAGTCTAATATTTTTTTCAATTATTTTACACTTAAAATTTTTTTTGGGTCTGTGAGCCAAGCTAGGGATTATGACACTTGGCCCAGGTATGGTTCGACTTATATTAACTAAAAAGTGTATATTTCATAATTTTTTTAAATTTTTTGTAAAAATATTTTTTTATTACTAAATTATTTATTTTAAAATTTTAATATTGTTATTTTTATCTAAAAATATAATTTAAAATATAATTGAAAATAAACGGTTTAAATGGAAAGGCTATTGATTCAAATCTTAAACTTGATTTTTAAATCGACCCAACCCGTTCCTTACCTATACCTACCCTTAAAAGAATACTAGGTAGATAATGAACGGGTCTTATCGGGCTTGACTCGAAATAATTTTGTTTTTTATTGGACCTGGATTAAAATTTGAAGCTAAATCTATTTATCTTTTTTAAGAAAATAAAAATTATATTTTTAAATACAAATAATTTATAAAATTATAGAAGTAAATGTGTGGTGTTAAAACGAATGTTTTTATAAATTTTAATATAAAACTTAAAATTTATTAAAAATACAAATAAATAATATATAGATATGTACAATATATATAAAATAATTTAAAAAATATTTTAGATTAATCTCATACTTATGTACTCAATCTCAAGCTGAAAAAAAATCAAGTTTAAACATTCTGTCTATTTACCCATTTCGATACTTATTTCGAAATTCATGCTTTTAACACGTCCCTCTTCTTGAATTAATTTATTAATAATTTATCTTATCACGAGGCAAACATAGCTGTTAACATAATTATAGCGAGAAATTCTCCTCAAATTGAAGCACAAGAAATGATGAGAACACCATCACCAAGCTCCTCATTTTTCCCTTAAAAATTTCCAAACCAAGCAATCACACATAATGACACAAGAGATTTAATGAAAAAAACCTTTTACAAGGAGAAAAACCTCAATAATAAATATTTTTTACATAAAGCGATGTTCATATCAATTGGACCAATAACGTGTGGATGGTGTACGGGGGTAATATGTTGTACCACACCGTAATATGTTGTACCACACTAGCAAGAAGTATTAAACCATAATAAGAAGTTAGGAAAAGGTCTAAAATGGTATCGTTTCTTCATCTACGTCACTTCTATCAAATAAAACGGGAATACCAAATTGATCCTTCTTTCTGCCCTCTATGTCTTCGTTCGCCTGTGATCCTGTAATTCTATTGGAAAAGAGGAGAAGATGATGAATACAGTCTTTTACTGGGGATGGAAGGTTACGCTATTGATCGATGCGTGGAAGATGGAGACATGAACCGAATATCTCCTCACCCTCTAAAATTGCCTTATCTTCTCCCTCTTCTACCAGTATATGGAAGTTTGACATCTCCACTTCAAATTACTATTTTTCTCTTACTTTTTTCAACAACAACTCTTCCTTCGATGCCGTTGTTGTCGTGGCTCAATCTCTATCCTCTACTCATACCCTTGTTCTTTTCCCTTACTCTAAGACAGGTGGTACTATTTAGGAGAGGCAAGATGCAAGAGATAGAGGCAATAAGGGTCTGCGAGTGGCTTGGCTGTATTTTTAGTCAATATAGGTACTGGGTCAGGTTAAACTTTTTTTTTTTTTTTTTTTCAGATTTTAAAGGTAGTGGTCATTGCTACTTGGCCAGCTGTGCATCTATCACTACCAATTAAGACCGAGACTTCATTATATATTATTATTTTATTTTAATGTATGCTCCAGGGTTGTTGTATAGCTTTAATTAGGTTTAAGGAATGATTGTAATTTATTGCATACATTTAGAGTTCACTCCTTAAGTTACGAGACTTGAGGCATGACACTAATGATATGAAAAATGGTATAGCATGTGTTGGTGATGATATAATATAGCCTATGTGGCAAATGAGGTGATGATGATAATGAGAACATAATTGGTATTGTACTGATTTTAGGGTATGATAGGTATTATCAAATAGAAGATACACACGCATATCTATAGGTTGAAAGTGTTTAAACCTATGTAAAGTTTAATTAACATTCTAATAGGTTAGTAACATATATTATGATGTATACTTGGATTATCGTATTGATTGGGATGTGAAACTATAAAAACAACATATGCTAGGATTATCATATTTATTAGGTTGACACACAAAAATGATGTATGTACGTTAATCATTTTCATTGAGATTTGGACTCATAAAAGATGATAATATGCATTTGGGGTTGGGATTAGTTGCCACGAGACAATCTTACTGAGTAACCTATCCTCTGTGTATGTGAATGATGAGATGATGGTAATTGAATAAACTGATAATTGAATTTGATTATGATGTGGATGTAAGTTGGTGATAATATGATTGTCGATAATATGTGATGCACAGTAGTAGCATGCTAGGTCATTTTCTTCATATTATACCTGTTTATGTACATAGTAGGCAAGTGTGGACCTTCGTTCAGTTTTCTATAGGTTTTGTTGCAGGTATTGATCCTAAGACATAGATGGAAGTCTGGGTCGAGTTCAGCTAATATTTTGATAGTTCAGACTGTATTTTTTTTTGGACATTATTCTTTTAATCTCTGAGGAGATTTTTTTGAATCAATTGTATTTTAATAATCAATAAGGTTACAAAGCCCAGTTGAGCTTATACTGTTATGATATATGGTTGGGGGCATATGGCTTGGTTATGGACCGAGACTTACTTATTATTACTATATTCTAGTATCTTCTTCAGGGTGAATGTATGGTTGTGATTGGGTTTGTTATGATTAATTGTAAATTACATGTAATTATTAGTTCACAACTAAGATTACAAAAATTAGGTGTTACAATGCATGTTCTTAGATTAATTATGTTTAAACTATTGTGTTGATTTTTTTAAGAACACTTTAAAAAATTAATTTCAATCAAATTAATTTTTGGAATGAACTTGGGGTGAAAGAGAAAGACAAAGACAAAGAGAGATACTGCGACATTTCCAGTTGATCAATTTAAAACTATCAAAGAAGTTCAATAACACATAAGAGTAGGGATCTCAACCTTAAAATTCAGATGTCAAGGTGAAAGAAATTCATTTCTTATATGAGAAAATTAACTTTTTTTATAGACCAATGTAGAACAACTTCTAATAACCTACACATCTTATATGGGATAATTAACTTTTCTCATAATCCAATGTGAGACAGTTTCTAATAATCCCCCACACGCTGATCCGTATGAACATAGACATAACGTGGGCTATGGGGAGGCTCAATTGAAAACACGCTTTGATACTATATTAAATAAGCTCAACAATATATAAGAGTAGGGGTCTCTATCTTAGAATATAGGCGTTAGGTGAGGGAAGTTGATATCTTATATTGGGACATATAATTTTTCTATTAGGTTGATATGGGATAACTTCTAACAGTATCTCTCACGCCGGCCTGCACAGATATAGGGACAGTGTGGAATATATTGAGACCCAATTAAAAACTCACTCTGACAGCAGTTAAAGAAGCCCAACAATACTTAACTTTTAAAATTGAGGTCACTCTTCTTATATGTTGTTCGGCTTTCTTAATAAAATTAATAACGAAAAGAACACCAATCAAACAGGTCAAGAAAGTGACAACTCTGGCTAGTTGAAAATTGCAAATACACAATAAGGTAACAAATGAAACAATATACATTCACTTCAAAGAACAACAGTCGATGCTTTTAAATTTCTAGTAATAATACTATGACAAAAAAAATACATTATATGATAAAGAAAAAATATTCCAAAGGAGTACTCCATGTATGCTTTTTTTTTTTTTTTCTATTAATAGGGTCCTTAAAGACTAACATATGTATACAATATTTTTGGAAAATTTAATAAAAAGACGCCAAAAGACATATGAGAGTACTATTAACAATCGATGGATGAGCCAAAGATAGAAGAAACATTACAACCAAAATAATAAAAGAAGAAACAAACATCGGAAAAAAAAAAAATACATAGTTAATTTGAAGCCCTTTATACATATATGCGCGGGGGGGCACACGCATATATATATGCGTTGAAGACTGAATTCTGGCATATATGCGATCATTTTAGCTAGCTGTACCTTGTAAACCTCCAGGCTGAGATTGAGAAAAGGGGTTTACTCTTCCAGCATATAAACAAACAACCATTATCTTCTTTAATTTCATACCCCTGGTAGCGAGGGTTCTGCATCAACACTCTCTTCGCCTGCACCATACAATAGTAACTGAACCGCACTCTACCAAATCCGGACAACTCAAGCCTCGGAATCCATTTCTCAATCTTCTCGTGTCTCTTCTTTCTCTCGAGTCCCTCGCAAGATATGATGTTCTTGATTTCCTCCCCAAAAAGCATCTTCTCAATCTTCTGACGCTCTTCTGAAGCCCTGGGAACGTTAGATTCCAAGCCATCGAATAAAGCTGCGTAGAAGTTCAAAGCTTCGGTGACTCTGTCAATCAGGCTATGCGCGTTGTGGTTCGATTCTTGCTCCGTTACCACCATCAGCTTCGGCGAGAGGCCTCCGAGAGCCTGCAAAAAACTCCCCATCCTCGGTGAAGGGGCGAGAGATAGAGGCGAGGACGACGACGAAGCCGTATCAGGGCTGCTTCGGATGTATAAATTACCCACATCTTTCTGAAGATAATCCCTCAGAGTGGCTGCTGCTGGGGAGTTCCTTCTTAGCATCTCCTCTTCATATGCCAACAGGGAATGCAATTGAAGAACTGAGCTTATTACGAGAGCTTCTCCTCTCTTAACACGCAAGCAGTTGTCGACATCAAGTTTCTCCAACTGACTCACCACGGGGTTGAATTGAAATGGGATGTTCAAATTCCCAGCCTCCAGAGTCAGTTGATAAGCCATTTGTTCCAACACCTCTTTGTGTTCGTGAATCCCCGTGATTTTCAAGTGAGGTGGTCCTTCGGGACGAGCTTTGAATAGCCCAAGGAGGTCAACCCACTGGGCCGGCTCGAAGGAATAGAGATCTATGATGTGAACCATCTTCTCCCCTTCCATGGCTTCGATGATCGCTTGGTTCGTGATCTGGTATGCGACTCTCAAGAAGGGGCAGAGATCGAAGAAATGTCTCTTGCTGAGGATTTCTTCACGTAGAGATAGTATTTTGGTGGAATCGATAGCGTTGCGCCAACCGTTCCAACGTTTGAGCATTCGGTAGGCGAGTGCTTCGTTGAAATAAGCGGCGACTCTCTGCATTGGATCGCCGACGGGAGAGGCCTGCTGGGAGATGTGCTCGAGGCCGACGTTGGCGCCCTCGATGTTCCCGGCGGCAACGAGCTTGGCACAGGAAACAAGCAGCTGAATAAGCCATAGTCGCGATCTTACCTCCGGCCTCAACTCCGTTAGCCATGGATTCGGTGAACCCAAACCGGGCGAAAGTGATAGCCTGGAGAAATTTTCAAGAGGCGACGAACTGAAAGGTGATGATCCTTTCTCTTGACCCATACCTTCAATTAATTACCAGTAAAATGGGTTCTCCAATATATGAAAATCTCCAGGCTTTTTCGCACTCTCAATAGTTGTTATGGGAGCTGCTGTGTCTCTGGGGTTTCTCTGGTTGGAAGGGGTTTGTTTTAGAGTGTCTTGGCTTAATTGCAACTCGAGTTTTCTTGTTGAAGGATTTTCCTAAGACTGCATCGGTGGGAATGTGCTTATTTGTCCTCTTTGGCTTTTTTTGTCTTTCTGGGGGATCGTGGAGTATGATATTTGAGAGAGACAAAGGCCCCTTTAATTTTTTTTTCGATTTGTTTTTGGCTCCGTGCTGGGTGGATGCGAATAGAAGGTGGCAAAAACTAGGGTGTGTGTGTTTGGGGTAAAAACAAAGTGAAATTGGTTTCTAACTTTTTGGTTACTGATTATTTTATTTTACTTTTTAATAACATCAAAAAATAATAAATTTATCAATTGTTATTTTCTTTTTCTTTTTATTTTATTTCACAAATATTAATTCCAATCACAGTATTGCAGTCCCCAAATCTCTAACATTTGGGATATGTTCTCCTATACCTACCATGCTTTACATATCAAAAGATGCACCATTTTAGGTTTATGGTGTGCACAGAACCTTAGCTGAATATAGGTTTGGTGGTTTGAAATCTAAGTCTCCAGTCTTTTCTCTGTTTATATATATATATATATATATATATATTTTTTTTTCTTTTTCACTTGGAACTCTTTTGAGTCTGGTTAACTAGTTAAATGGGATGAGTTAGGGATTATGACATTTAGCTCGCGTCTGGTTAATTAGACCCGAATTAATTAAAAAGTGTATATTTTGTTTATATATTTTATAAAAATATTTATTTTACTAATAAATTTCTTATTTTAAATTTTTTAATATTATTATTTTGTCTAAAATATAATTTAAAATATATTTAAAAATAAATTGTTTAGTTGGGAAGGCTTGTGTTTCAAATTTTAAACTCGATTTTTTTTTTAATTCGACCCAACCTGATCATTAATAAAATATCAATAAGTTGAACCCGATACTTACTTTTATCCACCCAGAAACTAGGTAGATAATAATGAATGGGTTTTGCCGAGTTTGACTCAAAATAAAATTTTTTCCTTCAAACCTTGATTAAATTTTCAAATAAAAATTTAGTTTTAAACTAAATATTTTTATAAATTTTAGGCCTCGTTTGGAAGTTAAATTGTTTGTAATTTTTGGAAATTTTTTGATAAAAGTTAATAAGTAAAACTTTTTTTATGTTTGGTAAAACAAATAGAAATGCTTAGTAAATTTTGATAACTTTTATATGTTTGGTAAAAAATTTAATAACTTTTGAATTAAATTAAAGTAAAATAACCATTATATGCTCTTCAACTTAGAAAAAATCACTACAAGAAGGGTGGGCAACAATGATAAGTTTTCATTGACAATAGTCATAAATATTTAGTATTTAGTGACAATATTTTTTTTATTGTCACGAAAAGTACATTTTATTTTTGTGATAAATAATATAAATTATCACAAAAACATTAATGTTCAGTGACAAAAATATTTTATTGTCAATGAAACTTTAATATTTAGTAAAAGTTATAAAAGTCATAAAAAAATTATAAAAAGTTATAAGAAAATTATAAAAAAAATTATAAAAAATTTTATTAAAAAAATTATGGTTATTATTTTGGCGGGATGCGGAAAAGAAGAAATGATCCAATTGGCTCATTCCGGTGGTTCTAGTCCAAAAAATTAGGTAAATATAAGTTGGAAAGATGTGCTTGTATAATTAGATTAAAATTTTGGGAAATTTGGAAGCCAGTCGTTATTTCTGGATTTATAAGGAAACTAGTCACACTTAAAAAACTTGTTTGTGAATAAATCACACTTTCAACAAAAAGAAGAAAAAAAAAGATATGGCGTTTTATTCAATACATTTTAAAACTGCCAGTTTAATGCAAAAATAGTGGATACTTACCGCATAACTCTGCGACCTTTTGTCTTTTTTGCAAAGCAAGAAAATTGATTCTTAAAACATAATCAAAACTGCTTGGGAAAAAAACCCTCAATCGATCATCATTCCCAAGTTTCATCCAACAAATTACTAGTATTGTTTAGGATTTTCGATAAAAATCTCATTCGAGATTTTGTATTTTTATTTTTTTTAATTTTGTGGTACTATTTAGTGTTTTCTTTTATCCTTTAAATGTGAGATTTTATGGTATTGTGTGATTTATTCGATGAAAACCTCAATCGAGATTTTATATCTTTATGTTTTCTGATTTCTTGGTATTGTTTATTTTTTTTTGTTTGACTTTCAAATGCGAGGTTTTTGTATTGCTATTTTTATGTATTTAGTTTCTCTGAAAATTTATATGTAGAGCTTTCAGTATTTTGTATGTGGTACTGTAAGTATTTATATATGTGGTATTGTCAGCCGTAATTGTTTCTATCAAAACTCATATGTGGTAGTATTTAGTATTTTCGATTACCTTTCAAATACAAGGTTTGTGGTACTGTTTGATTTATCAACTTTGTACATCAACTTTATATGTGGTATTATTAGTATATTGGATGTGTGACTGTTTTTGTATTTAATGGTTCTGTTTTCATACTAGATATATGTGGTCCAATATCGTCAACTTTATATGTGGTGCTGTTAACCATATATGGTACTGTTAACTATACATATTTGGTACTGTCAACCATATATATATTTTGTACTGTTTCACAGTACCACATACATGAACTATTAATCATATATACTTTTCTATTAGAGTTATAAAAATATCTGATTTTGTATTTTGTTTATCAACTTGGTACTGTCAATCATATATGTATTACTAGCACTAGTTTAGATATGTGACAACGTTATGATACGATATTTCTTTTATACGAAATATTGATCTTTTAGCATGCATATA
>QLOD02000009.1:19513572-19524185 GCA_003260245.2 Sideroxylon spinosum
GAATCATAATTGAAGGGGTGCATGTGTAAATTGCCTCATATTTAATGCAACATATATTCATCATAAATCACCAGAAGTTATGCAACTATCACATAAGCCTAAAGATATTGATACAAATTGTAGCAATTCTTCATATGTTGAGATAAGGTTTGCATACCTAAGCTATGTTTGGAATATGAATTTGTAAAGAAAAAGAAAAAGTTACCCAAAAAAAAAGTCAAATTTATTTCACTTTTTATTGAGTTAAAAAAATGAGATTAAACTGAATAAATATTTATCGACAAAATTTAACTTTTGCTCGGTTAAATCTACAAATATTTCAAAAAATTGTAAATTTTATTTTTCCTTCATTTTTTCTTTTTTTGCCATAAATCTATTTTCCAAACATAGCACTAAGATCCAGGTGAAGTAGATAGTTCTCCCGTGGAAGACCAAAACATATCTGCCAGGATTCCATACAACTGATCATGTGTATTTGCACATTGTGGCCAGGTTTACATCATTGGTCTTCCAGAGCTTCAGTGATGGTCTTGAACTAACTTACAAACTTCCTTCTCCTATTAAGGATGGTGATTACCAAGGAACCCGTTAAAAAATACTAAGGGTGAGGATGAGTCACTTGATAAGACCCAAAGCATGCTACTACCGAAACAAAGTAAGTTCTCTTCAAATGAACAAGCAGAAAATTTACAAGAAACTAATGGAGATGCAACCCAAAGACTAATAAGACGGTACGCAAATTGCAACCGACAGTTGACATTTTTGGATTAAGATCGAGGAGACAATGTACTATATAAAATGCCCATGTTCTGAAATTTATAGCATCTTCCACAAAGGCACTCTCAAAAATGCAAAGAGAAGATATGCAAAGACACCTTAAGAATCTATTACTACAGTATGCAATGGGGCAAATGACTAGGGAGTTGATGATCAAGCGACCTCAGTTAAAGGTCATAACAGGTTCATGAATAGGATTAAATGGGCTACTGGTTCTTCGTTGTTGGCTTCAAAAGAATCAACCCTTTCCACTATTGAGATACAGGTGGGTGGTATTATTTACTGAGAAATTCTTTCTTGGAATACTAGGGAAAGAAATACAATCTTGAGATAGCTCTGAATCGACCTTCTCTTATAGGACAATCATAGCAGAAACAATGCAAAGTAAATCCATGCACTCACATCTACACAACATAGAACAAGAATAAAAAGGTCCCAGACTGCTAGAGAGAGCGAGAGAGAGAGAGAGAGAGAGAGAGAGAGAGAAGCAATTAGAAAAGTGTTTTCATAGTTAACTTCTGAAAAATTAAAAATAATAATAAAACAGTTTCCTTGAGGAAAGCTTTAACCAAAGTGCATATGACAATACTGAATAGTCTAAAATCCTCATCAACCTCATGAAAGAAAAAAGATACAAAAATAATAGCACCAACTACATGTTACTAGTCCAAAACCATTTCTTCCCTGAGAAATCAAAAACCAAATACGAAAGTGGGACCATATACCATGGTTTACTGAAATACACACGCACATACCAAAATCAAATCAGTTGAAAAAACACATGATAACAAAAAGGGTCAAGAAATGGCATTCCTCCTAATTCAATTAAAAGCATAATTAATGTAAATCACAAGATAGATGAAAAAACCTCATGCCAATAAAGAATTGAACTTTAAGTCATCAAGATTTCCCTAGTGTTACTCTCTTAACAAAAACACCAAATAAGAAGAAAACATAGCAATTCTCAACTCCTGTGCCGTTTGAGTAATTATTCCATTTAAAGACAAACTAGAAAAGACTTGGCAAACCCCATACACTGAAAAAAGAGATAACAGAAATGCCAAAACACAACCCAAATGGAAATTAATAAGAAATTCAATCCCACCCAATTTTGTACCCCACTTGAAAACATATAACTGGAAGCTTCGCATATCCAACAGCTCAAAGAAAAAAATTGCTTGAAAGCTTGGTATGTCCAGCGGCTCAAAGAAGAAAGCAATTGTGTAGACAGGCAAGTTCCCCAAAATTATCTTTAGACAAGACCGTAGAACTGACCTTCCACAACAAAATGTCACGAATTGTCATTGCTGAAAGCCTTGCTTGTGATTGCTCACGATCAACACAGGTGGTGGCACAAAAAAGGGGAGCATTATACTTCCTAGTGGACTGTGTAGAAGTAGTGTGTGTGCCAAGGACTCGCTTTTTCGTAACCGTACGGACGCGGCCTTCAGAGGGCACTAGTAGTTTATTCGCATTTTTATAGTTAGGTCTGTCTCTATGAGTTTATAACAACTGATAGATCAAAATTTGGAATTGTATAGAATTACCTGGAATCGTTTTGACTTCTCGTGCCGGGGACATGGCTAGAAATACATAGAATGCAAAAGAAGGGGGGTCAAGGTACGACTCTAACTCCCCTGGTGCCTGCTGAGTTCTCACACTAAGTGTGCCCCCATGGTTGGGTGACAAGGGAGCCGGCTACTATTATCCATAAAAGTTGCAACCGTAGTCCCAAGGGGGACAAATGCGGGCATTGTCATAAAAGCCACAAGGACCAGCACTAGATGTGCTTGCGGCACAAGGTTCTGAGATGTGCATTCACCATGCCCCAGTTGTGTCCGATTAGTGAGCATGCTCAAAACCCAATAAGCCATCTGTATGCCAAGAGACATGTCGTGTGCCTCAAAATGGATCCGTGTCAGTCGAATGGTACTAGTGTGGCATGACAACATGCTTGTTGCTTTAGGCATTCCTATTATTGAACCATTTGATGCAGATGCTTATGAGAAAGACGTGTTACCGTATATATTTGGTTATGCACCACGCCGTAGAAGCTATGTTATATAAACTCTCCTAGATGTTGACATACCCATGTCGGATACTTCATAATTGGACAAGAATACTAGAATAATAGTATGGTATACATGTCCATTATAATTGAATATCCACACAAACATATTTCATAATTCAATTTTAGTAAATAACTTATGTATAGAAATATTTTATACATGAAATACTCTGATGGAACCTTTTTAATAGCTTATCATCCTATATAATAATTATATTGAATATATAAATATTTTCCCATGTCCTCGTATCCTTATATAAGAGCATTAACGGATCCAACTCTGGACATGATTCCGTATTCAACACCTATGCTAGAGTTCATGTAACATAGCTTATAGGCAATACTAGAAAGGGGTTTCATTAGGCTCATCGTGGCCCACAAAGATGCAAAGCTTGCAGTAGGCTTACCCCTTGCATGTCACAACTGATTGTGCTTGCTTGGTCCCCGTGTGCTTGGTGGATGCTTGGGAGCATGCTGAATTGTCACATGTTGCTAGACTTGCACCAGGCAAAATGTTTTTGGGCATGTCCACTGGTTGCTAGTTTCGTGGAGCCCACCCGCATGGACTAAGCCTTTTGATCAAGTTAAGCAATAAGTTTATGCACATGAAGGCCATGCATATCATGAGGCACAAGACACAGAATACTGGTGAATGCTCTTTGGTGAATCTCGCTTGGATCCTGCTGAGCACACTTCAGTTGCCTCAATGTTGAAGTATGCAAGACAAAGTTTGCATCTTGATCACCTCACAGTCATCGTATTCCATTGCTAGCATGGGCCAATGGCACAAAAAATGATGTCATATCCCTTGGATGATTGGATCTGCCAAACCATGGCACAGCCTTGGAAAAAGGACCTATATTGGATGCATTCACAACCACGTTAACCTTATGTACCATTACCTAGTGAAGTTTGTTTCATTTAAAATTTACGAAAATTTCAAAAAGAAAAAAAAGCCTCACCTTTTGCAAGATAATAAAAATGAAATCACTCTCACGTCTTCTTCGTTACATATCACTCACTAATAATCTACCAGCAAGTGAATAATATACAACAATATATTTAATAAATTATGAACCCAAAGCACCGCAATAGAATTAGTAGAACAGAGAATGATGCGCCATATGCTTTCAATGGAGAACAAATTTACAATACAAAGGAAGAAAAACGCTTCCAGAAGTGGTGAATTCTCATCTATTGAACAACGAAAAGAATTTCACTAGGTAAGAAGTCAAGAAAAGAAGCGCCTGGCAAAATAACTCAGCCCTCAAACTGAATGATTCAAAGAGAATTCAGAATCCTCATACCAAACCAAACCCCAACCAGAGGAGAGAGGGAAAATAAATAGAGGGTGGGAGGAGAGAACTATGTACTGAATAAAGATCTAAACCTGCAAAAAAATGCATATATTCTCATAATACTTGGAATGTTTGGGTTGATTTGATGTTTCTTTTGAGGACTTTGGATTTTGTACAATTTTAGAAGGGATAAAGATGGGAAGAGAACAAAGAGGGCGAGGGGGTTTTGTGCCTAAATGGGTGATGTTGTCTGTTTTGAGAAAGCATGGCCAAAAAACTCTTTATGGGGTAGAAGAATCTCTGTTGAAATTGCAGTAATTGTGTTGCTTTCATACTGTTGGCCTTGGGTGTCGTTGATCAACAACTAAACAAATTTCTGGACTTTATAGGTACTTTTGAATACGTGATAAGTGAGTGCACTATTTTCTTTTCATTGTTTGGTTAAAAAAAAAAAAAGAAAGAGAGAAAAGAAACACGCATGCACCATTCTGACGGCACCCTGATAATTTTTTCTTTTGTAGAACTCCACTTAAAGAAATAAGACAAAACCAAACCAAATCAAACCTTTTCCCATTAGGTGGGATTGGTTATATGAATTTAACGATGCCAATCACGTCCTCCGTTAGATCCATGTAAATAAGGTCATGTTTAATAGTTTCTTTCCAACTTCTCTTGGGTCTCCCTCTTCTAGTCATGACAATCTCCATGCTTTCACACCTTTTAACTGGTGCCTCCGTTGGACACCTTCTAACATGACCAGACCATCTTAATCGATTTTCTCTCATTTAATCTTCAATCGGTGCTATTCCTACTTTGTCCCTAATTTCTTCATTTCTAATTCTATCTTTTCTTGTGATCCCGCACATCCATCTTAGCATTCTCATCTCTGCAACTGCCATTTTCTGAATATGAATATATTTTACTATCAAACAGTCTGATCCATATAACAACGTTGGTCCTACTGTTACGTTATAATAACTTCCTTTCACTATGGAGAGAGTTTCTAATCACACAAGATGCCCCGAAACACTCCTCCATTTGGTCCACCTTGTCTAAATCTTGTGACTCTCATCAATATCAATACCTCCATCCCACAACACCATAGATCCAAGGTACCTAAATTTTTTTCTCTATAATCTTTTGTGTGGCCAAACCTACTTCTATACTGCCAGTTGTCCTACTTTGACTAAACTTGCATTCCATATATTCCCTTTTGCATCAACTTAGCCTAAACCTTTTTGTCTCTAACGTTTCCCACCACAATTCTAGCTTAGTATTCACTCTTCTCATCTCATCAAATAAAATAATGTCATCTGTAAATAGCATACACCACAGCACCTCATCCTGAATGTGTCTTGTAATCTCATCCATAACTAGGGCAAAAAAGTACGGGCTTATAAGAATACTTTTCTTCATGCATCAGGCATCTTCTTGCTTTTTAGTACTACATTAAAAAGTTATGTCAACCAACTTATGCCATCCTCCCCCAAGCACCAGCAAACCTCAATAGGGATGTCATCTGGTCCAACCACTTTCCCATTCTTAATCTTTTTCAATACTTCTTTTTCTTCTTCTCTGCTGATTCTCCTATAGACCATATGATTCAATTCTTCCCTAGAAGTGATAAGCTGCCCCAATTATATGTCACTACTACTACTTTCCTTAAATAAATTGTAGAAGTAGCTCTTCCAACGCTCATTTATCTCCTCCTCCTTTACTAATACCTTTTCATCCTCATCCTTAATGCATTTAACTTGGTTTAAGTCCTTGTTCCGCCTATCGTTCGCTTTAGCAAGCTTGAATATCTCTCTTTCGCCTTCCTTAGTATCAAGTCGCTTATATAACTTCTTAAATGCCTTTGCCTTGGCCTCACTAACTGCCTTTTCGGTTTTTCTTTTTGCTTCTTTATACCTCTCCAAGTTCATTTCATTTCGATTCTTTTGCCAAGATTTAAAACGCTCTCTTTTAACTTTTATATTGTCTTGGATCGCGTCGCTCCACCACCATGCCTCTTTTTGTGCCAAAGCACCCCCTTTGAATTCTCGTAAGACTTCTTTCCCTACTCTCTTACTACACTCTGTTACATTATCCCACATATTATTTGCACTCTCGTTTACCGTCCAAATATCTTCCTCTAGTACTCTTTCCCTTAATGCCAGTTTCTTAACACCTTTTAAGTTCCACCCTTTAGTCCTTGAACATCCATAAACTTCATTGTCTAGTCCCCTTTTGGAGCTGCACATATATGATCAACAATCTATGTTGGAAAGTCAAACTCTCTCCCAATATAACTTCGCAATCTTTACAAGCTAAGCGATCTCTTTCCCTATTTAAGAAGAAGTCAATCTGTGTCCTTGAGGAACCACTCTTATAAGTCATCAAATGTTCATCTCTCTTCCTAAAAAGAGTGATCGTCACCATGAGATCATAAGCCACTGTAAACTCCAAAATATCCTTTCCTTCTTCATTTCTATTATCGTATCCATATCCCCTTTTGTACTCCTACGTATTCATCTACGTCGCGTCTTACATAACTATTCAAATCTCATCCAATGAAGACTATCTCTCCTTGGGGTATCTCTATTAGCACTCCTTCCAAGTTTTTCCAAAAGTTCTCCTTCTGTTCATCTCTTAAGCCCACCTGAGGGGTATAAGCACTAATAATGTTCACTATCTCCTCTTAACACTAAGTTAATTGCAATAATCCTATCTCCATAGTGTTTTACATTAACCATATCTTCTTTTAGGTCCTTGCTTACCACTATGTCGACCCCATTCCTCGATTTATTAAGTCCCGTATACGATAACTTATACCCAGTCCTCTCAATCTCTTTAACTTTCTGTCCCACCCACATTGTCTCTTACAAGTAAGTAGTTACGATACGTCTAATTTCCATTATATCCACTACTTCCATAAGTTTTCCATTTAGGTTCCCAATGTTTTAAGTCTTCTATTTTGAACTAACTTCCTTACCTCCCTCACTCGTCCAAGAAAGTGTGAGGACCATTGCCTGTTTAACGCTGCATCCGGACGCCAATGCAGCTGTCCTTACTTATTTATCACTGTACTTCGACCGTACAGCATGTCGCTAAGTAGGGGATGCCCCCACAAAATTTTATTAGGTCTCAAATCCATGAAGAAATCTGACTGAGTATTGTGCTAACTGTCAGCTACCTAACACACAACCCTCCTCCTTTGTCCAGGCTTGGCACCGGCTATATCAAGGATAACACAACATAGGCGGAGTTAGAACTCCACTTAACAAAATAAAGTAAAATAAAAATTGGCACATTTCAGTTATTTCATTTAACTCAAAAACATTAACTAGGAATTTAGTCATAAATCATGATGATCACCTTCATTTAAAATTCTTGAAAAGTCTTTGGGGGCCTTCGAAAAAAATAGAAATATCCAAGATATCAATTTGCTTCATCTGTTTCCACTTCAAAGAGGATAAGATTGATTCTACTTTTTCTGCATCTCTCAAAACACAAGGACCATATTTACCCGAACGCATCAAGCAACAAACATTAAATTAGAAGACAATAGGTTGCAACTGGGCACATACTTCACAGCCTTCCAGTTCCAAAAAGGAAAAAAAAAAAGATGCATTATATCGAATCATAAGCTGCAATGTAAAAAGATTTTCATCTAAAGCTATTACTTTTTGGCATCCCCATTCAACAGAACTGTCTCAAAGTTCTTCTTTTTTGGCAAGTACAACCCAACTTACCAAGTCCTAAAAGATGTTTTTATTATATGAGTTGAAGCAACCAAAACAAACATTAATGCTAAGTGTTAACATAAAGCATACTGCCAAGCAAATCCCAGAATAGCTTTTCTTTTTCTTGTTGAGTTGAGTATAAAAACACCACATTGATTGAGTCATACAATCAGAAGTGAAATGAATAATCTTTACCTCACAATAAAGATCAGCATTTAGCAGATGACGGCATCAACCAATCATTTCTCACATGATTATGAATAGTTAACCATGAAGCATGGACACAATAATCCTACATCTTCCATACATAACTTTTTAGGACCAAGCGATGCAAAATCAGATAAACCCAAACAATTTTGAAGTTAACAAAAAAGCATTAGAAACTGAACTAAAAGCCAACCGTCACTCTTTTTAGTACTCATTATGAAAGATAATGTCTTGCCAGTTTAAAACAAATGTTATGCCAATTAAATGCACCCACGATCACAGCTCTTCGTGTTATTAATCTCTTTCCAGCTTTAGAATCATGCTAGCATAACTGATATTATATATACTGGATCTATTTTCCTGCATAGCCTCAGCTTATGTAAATTGTGTCCACTTCTAGAATCCACCAAAAGAGACATTTTGTCAATTGGGAGAAAGCTCGCCATTTTTAAGATTTCATTATGTGAAACTTGAGATGACCAAATGAAAGATATTCATATAAAGAGTTTTTGCAGCCTGAAATCACTAAACGGGGATAAGGCACCAAGTCCGGGTAGGACGACTCTGGCTTTCTCTGCTAGTTGTTGGGTAACCGAGAGAAGACTTAATAAATTTGTTTGAGTTCCATAAAAAGGGAGACTTCAAAAAAAGATTAATGCCACCTTCGTGGCACTTATTCAGGCCCATTAGTCTGCCATGGGAGCATATAAGCTAGTGGCAAAGGTGTTGACTATACGGCTAAAAGGTGTGTTAGCCCCCGTTATCTAAAAATCACAAAATGCTTTCATTGAAAGAAGGCAAACGTGGACACAGTGTTGGTAACTAATGAAACACTTAAGGATTAGGAGTGGTACGGCATGTGTGATCTGTAAGCTGGATTTTGAGAAAGCATATGATAACGTAAATTGGAATTTCCTATTGTACGTGCCAGAGAGAATGGGCTTTTAGTAGAAATGGTGGAAGTAGATTCACTCGTGCATTTCTACAGTTAAGCTATCTGTGTTGATTATTGGCAATTTGGCCGGTTTTTTTCTAGCATTCAAAGACCTCTGTCAAGCCTCTATATCCTCTCCTCTTTATTTTGATCATGAAGCAGGATGAATCGAAGCACAGAGCAAGGGAGCTTTATGGAGGGTTTTCGATCCACTAACTTCTGAGGTGTCACATCCGCTATCTGCAAATGATGCCATTATTTTCTGTGGGGCGGACCCATTGCAACATGGGCATTTTAGATTTCTATTGGGTTGGTTGGTAAGATAGGTTCCATCCTCACTTCTTATTTAGGACTCTCTTTGGGCTCTTCTTTTAAAGCAGAGTCAGCATGGGGTAGTATGGTGGAAAGGTTCCATAAAAGGTTAGTTGGTTGGAAGAGGCAATATTTGTCTAAAGAGACAGGCCTTTACTCTTATCAAGAGTGCTATGCTGGAGGAGGCAATATTTGTCTAAAAGGACAAGGCTTTACTCTTGTCAAGAGTGATAGATCTAGTTTGCCAACTTACTTGATGTCTCTCTTCATCATTACTTCTATAGTTATCTAGAGGCTGGAAAAAACTTTGCTTGTGGGAAGAGTTCAAGTATCACCTCGTGGACTGGCATACGCTTACACCAGCAGTCTAACAATGCTCTGCTGGGTAAGTGGCTGTAGAATCTTGCCCATCATAGGGAGGATTGGACCACAGCAAAAGTTACCTTATCCCATGGAGTTACTTTATGGGAACATTTCACACATGCATGTAGGGCTTCGAGTCACTAGCTCATCAAAGACACAAGCACCATAAAAGCCATCTCACCATTGATTTCATCCATTCTTACAAAACCAACTAGGGATTTAGAGGGCTATAAATTGATTACACTTTCTTCCACAACTAAATAATTTATCAACAACTAAGTAGTGGCACTTTCAGTTGCAATGTCTATTTTATTTATTTATTTATATATATATATATTTCGCCCAACTTGATTAGATTGTAGTCATCACAGAACTTTTTTCATTAAAAGTTGAGCAACAAATAAAGAATCCCAGTTCTATTAAATCTCAACAGATCAAACGGGTTCTTAAATCCACAACTCTTCCAAACATGAACATTCATAAAAATGGATGTAGCATGTCAACCACAAATCACATTAACAAATTATCCAATCAATACCTAACGGGTAAAATCAATTATGTCAAGGATAAGTGATGGAGATCAAATGCTCAATTCATCACGCAATCAGCACTAACCAAATGAAAAGAAAACACTGTAATTTTCCTCAGCTTCAAAAGCTCCCCTCTCAACACCGAAACATTATATCTATAAACTAAAATTGAACAAAAGAACCTTAAAAACCTTTTTAACTGACAAAATGTAAACTTACTTCCCACTCTTGCAGAACCAAATAAAACCAAACTAGAGGTTGGAAAATGTTGTTACGAAGTTTTTGTAAACACGGATTGGATAGAATCTAACTGCACACAATTTGCTTATATTATAATTTGTAGTTTATGAATGTAAATGCTACAATACATTCTTGCTAACAATCCAATAACTGCGCATT